>JAURVB010015153.1:0-20353 GCA_033002965.1 Piper betle
ATCATCCGGTTAGAAATTACTTCTCAATTAACCGGGTAATTCATACCTAACCAGCTAACGAAAATTTTTTTCCCACGTTCGATCCCCCCGCGTCGAACGTTATTATTATTATTATTTATATATATTTATTTATTTATTTATTATTTTTATTTTTATTTTTTTCAGGGTCTTCACAGTTGGATGCCTCCTTAGTGTTGCAGCTATCATCGGTTCCCACGTATGGATAGTTAGCTTCGGTGGTGAGGCCACCATTTTTTGGATGAAATTGAAGGCGTCGTCCATTAGAACACCATTGCATCCTTGGTCTACTCCCTTGGTGTCACAATTAGGGGTGGGCACGGACGTCCGAATTTGTCCGTCCGTCCGATGTCCGAAGCATGTCCGACTGAATTTGACCGACCGAATACGACCGAATTAAAACAAACCAAACATGGACATTTTTTTGTCCGACCGAACGACCGACTGAATGTCCGATATTTTATATCAATAATATAATGTCTTTAACATTTATAAGACTAATATTATAGTTTATAAAAATTTTAAAATATAAATATACAGTAAAATTAATTAAATTTATACATAAAATCGATATTTAATATCTTAAATATCTAAAAATGACATACATATAAAAAGGATAAAAGTCACTCTTATATTTAGGAATTTAGAACTATACATTCGCATTAATAATCATATCAAACTACTTGTAATTTAGTTAATATGCTAGTTATTTTTTATTTTTATATATAGTGGATCGTAAAATTGATTTTAAGTCGTTTACCGCGTTAGAACGTGTTACATGAAATTTGGGTGGGTTATTAGTTATAAAGCATGTCGTTATGATTTTATATTGTTTGTTTTATTTTATAATATTTTTTTCTATTTTATAGATTTTTTTAGGATTTATTTTGAGTTAGTTATTATTA
This sequence comes from Piper betle, assembly GCA_033002965.1. Classification (NCBI taxonomy): domain Eukaryota; kingdom Viridiplantae; phylum Streptophyta; class Magnoliopsida; order Piperales; family Piperaceae; genus Piper; species Piper betle. The sequence goes on from JAURVB010015153.1 coordinate 924, forward strand.
TTGACACAGGACGGAGTCGAGTCGACTCGAGCCAAATCTTATTTACAATATTGCCATTGCTCAAACCACCGGCCCTCTTTCCCGTCCAAACCATTGCCGGCGCCGCCCACGGACCGGCGGAGGCAGAGGGCGGCGGTCTGGCGGAGGCAAGCGGAGGCAAGCGGTGGCAGAGGCAGGGCAGCGGAGGTAGGCGGCGGCGGAGTCGAGGCGGTGGCGGAGGTCAGGGTAGGGCGCCGACAGGAGGAAAGGGGAGGGCGGGGGACGGCGGGGGGACGGCGGCGGAGGGCGGGGGAGGTCGGGAGGAGGGCGGGGGAGGGCGGGGGAGGGCGGGGGAGGGCGGGAGGAGGGCGGGGGAGGGCGGAGGAGGGCGGGGGAGGGCGGGAGGAGGGCAGGAGGGCGGGGGAGGGCGGTGACCGGGGGAGGGCGGCAACCGGGGGAGGGCAGTGACCGGGGGGAGGGCGGCGACCGGGGGGAGGGCGGCGACCGGGGGGGAGGGCGGCGACCGGGGGGAGGGCGGCGACTGGGGGGAGGGCGGCGACCGGGGGAGGGCGGCGGAGGTCGGGGGAGGGCGGCGGAGGTCGGGGGAGGGCAGCGAAGAGGGCTGCGGGGGTGGGTGGCGGTGGCGGTGGCGGCGGCGACGGCGACGGCAGCGGCGGATTATATTGATAAGTAAGGTTAAAGTTAATAATTAGGGTATAATTTCGGACCGTCCACGGTCGTTGTCCGGGCCCGACGGACAAGTCGGACGTTAACTCGGTCGGACAAGTTTTGTCCGGCAAAATTTCGGACAGACACGGATAATAACTTGTCCGATGTTTGTCCGACCGATGCCCACCCCTAGTCACAATCTACAAGCTCTTGCTAAGACAAAGAGATCAAGTTGCCGGTCCTTGACAAGAGTGACTGCACCCTTTTTCCTCCAGTCCATAGCAGAGGGTGCAGTCACATTTTCATACATGAAGGAAGATGTAGAACTCTCTCCTGCTCTAATTTTAGAAGGTATAAATCCATTGCGAGAGAACTTGAACTCCTCATTTGTAAGGTCTGCAAACTCGTTCACAGCAAGCACAAAAGAATTGCTTCCTGCTTTGTTGAATGCTTCAATGTATTCAACATTGCTCTTGAATATCTCCAACCTTCTCTCCCTTTCAGAGGCACCCGGATACACTCGCCCATACTTGGACATCCACCGTTCATGCCTCTCTACCATGACAGTGTCATGCAATGTCCGGGCATTGACATTGTTGGCCCAGACACCTAATATGGAGAGAACCAAGAAGGTAAAAACTTTCATTGCAGACATGAGCTAGAAAGTTGTATGAGATTAATGCTATGACACTACTCGAATATGATTGTAGTAAAGGTGATGAATGTAAACCTTAGTCATATGCAGTATATATAGGTTTGGTACTTGGTATGTACGTGCCAAAATTGCAGTAAAATGGGAAAAGAGACGTCCAACGTTCCGGTGCCAAGATACTGATTAGGACATGCAAACATTTATATTCGATGCAGAGCTAATTACTTAATGTAGGAATTAGGATTGCCGATAGAGTTCCTTGCACGTCAAATTCGTCATACATATTTGGAACTTTTATAATTTGGTTATCTAGTTTGTAAATATATATAGGAGAACCTGATAATAGTCTGCATGCAAGCTGACAAGCAATCGACGTCGCAAACATTGGAAGAGATAGAAGTTTGGGGGTAAAAGACATTGGAGGAGGAAGGACGTTGTTGATGAATTAAATAATTCAGAAGTCATAGCATGTTGCCTGTCCAATATTTGTTCTCAATCCATCCATGCATTCCTTTAATTTATTATTATCTTTTTTTTGGAGCATTGTAGGTGCAGGATGGATGAAACACTTTATTTTGACTGTCTCGTATTAAATTAATACTAGGTAAGATACCTTGTCAATACGGGCAATTTATACTACAGATAAATTTTTTATAAATAAACTATTGTTAAATAATGAGATAAACTATATTTTGAATATATATTTTTGTTGACTTTTACTTCAACGATAGATCCTAATTGTATGAAAATATAAGACTTTAATAATTTGATTTAATTTTTTTTATTTTTGTTGTGTTATGATTATTTGGTTAAATCTCATACTTTTAATTAAGTTTTCCTTCTATTAATAAAGAGTAGATGATAATTTGAGAATTTCTAACACTTAGAAAAATTCATTTATGGCAATAGAAGAAAAATGTTCATGCAATGTTTATAATTTTGACTTCAAATTAGACTGATTAAATTAATGAGGGTGGATTTGTTGTTTCAAGTGATGCATCAATCACACTCTAGCAGTCTCCTTATTCGCTCAATTCACCATAATTAGTGGATTTTGAAAAATATAACCACAACAAGCATGAGTTAAACTCGTCTAATTGTGATAATTTACACGAACCATAGAATTGAACTGCTATAGCAAATCCAATTCCATACCTCTACTGAAACGTTCATAGTTCGAAGTATGGGAATGGACAGAATTAGTCCATTGCCGTTAGTCTGTCCGCACCACATCCATTAAAAGTGGGATGAACAGTATCTTTTGGTCTAAGGCAAGACTATGAATGCGGTGAACTCTATTTGGGACCTTGTCCATTATAGCTCGGCCGTGTCCATTATTTTGTCAATTTCATGCATTTCATCTATGATATATCGGCTATTTCAATCTCTAAACAACTTTTTCTTATCATTTTAGTGGTAATATGTTTATATTTACAACTTTTTTAGGAAATTTTGCTGTCTAGAAAAGTTAAGATATTGGATGCTTTTAAGAACAGATCAATCAATATGGGCGTTCGTCTACGAACGTCCGCACCGAGCCAGACGATTGACTAGGTACACTTCTTTTACTTGCCACCTCCATGGCATGACCGCCTGTTACTACCCCTGCACATTATACATACCAAAGCTTAATTAAGCCGATACTATACATGGCCGTCTTCAAGTACGATCACACAATTAATACTAGCGATATATGTTGCATCCACTACCGTGGCAAATGAACCAATATTGGTACTTGCTGCTTTGTTATGCATAGTTCATATAAATTCAGTAACATCAATGCTTACATTTGATTTACACAAGATTTACAGATCACAGACCGGCCACTCTGTAACTTGCAAGACTACAAGATTTAGCTAAGCAGTTGGGTAAGAAGCCTGCATGGCAATGCCACAAAGTCCTTCCTCTTCATCCACATCCCTCTCCATCCTTATATACCCATTCTCCCCCAACTAGTCCCCCATGAATTCTTCACCAGCCAATACTTGGTCCCATCCTCATCTTTCCCATAGCCAACCGCAGTCACACCGTGGTCCAAATCGGTGCCACAAGGTCCGGTGAACACCCCACCTGAGTAGAACTGGAAGGCAGAGCCACCCGCATCAATGGCCACAGACACGGGCTGCTTTGCCACTGCCTTCAACAAGGCCTTCTCGTTGTTGGCAGGAACGTCTGCGTGGCCGGTGATTGCCGCGGCATGGCTTGATGACTTCTTGGTGTTGCAGCTATCGTCTGTTCCGACGTATGGATAGTTGGCTTCGGTGGTGAGACCGTCGTTTTGCAGTATGAAGTCGAAGGCGTCGTCCATGAGCCCTCCTTCGCATCCTTGGTCTTCCCCGCTTGTGTCACAATCTACCAGCTCTTGCTCCGACAAAGAGATCAGTTTCCCGGCCTTCAGCTTGTGGATTCCTTCCATGGCTGCGACAGCCGAAAAGGCCCAGCAACATCCTATGTATTCAATCACAATAAAATCATCACAACATTGTTCATCGATTAGAAGATATATATATATATATATATATACGAGTAATCGGCAGAAAAATGTTATAAGATGCATGCTATGGCCGCTAGTTGTTGGGATGTTTACCGCATTGGCCTTGATCCTTGATGGGTGTGACTGCACCCTTCTTTCTCCAATCCATGCTTGAGGGTGCAGTCACATTTGCATGAGTGAAAGAAGATGTCTCTGTTTTAAGCTTGTTAGAGGGTTTGAAGCCATTGCGCGAGGCCCTGAACTCGTCGTTGGTAAGGTCTGCAAAGCCATTGACATCTAACCTGTACGAGTTGGTGCCAGCCCTGTTGGATGACTCGATGAACTCCACATTGTTCTTGAAAATCTGGAATCTTTTCTCCTTCTCATTAGCGTCGGCATAAACTCGCCGATACTCAGACATCCACTTCTCATGTCTCTCTCTCAGGTATGTGTCTTGCAGTGTTCGGGCCATGACGTCGTCGGCCAAGGCAGCCAAGATGAAGAGAAGCGCGTACGAAAAGATTTTTACGTAAGCCATGAGAGTAATATTGTCTGTAGGAAACTGATTTTCACTCCAGTGCTGATCAATTGGTTTAGATTTAGTGAAGAAGGCAGAACCATGTTAGAGTTTATATAAGTCCCATGGTGAGAAAAAGGCCATAATTAATTAATAGTAATAATAAGGATTTGATATTTCAACGTTCCGTAGCAAAGACACAGACTAGGACGTCAGGTTCGGATCTCATGTAAATTAAGAACATAAAATATTGTAGATAGGTAGAGTTACGTGAACGTAGAAGTTGTGTTTGTTTACCTTTTTATTAGGAATAGTTCGAAGTAGTACAGTAAAACCTAGGATTCAAATTAGGGTTTTATTTTTAAAACCGGTTGGTTCGACGATTCGACAATTGTTTTCAGTCGAGTTAATTTCAAGACACGCATACTGAATCGAGGTCAATCGTGTGTTATAAATTATTAGGGTCATGTGTACCCGAGTATATAATGATAACATCATAAATATAGCAAAAAAAAGTTATCTATAATATATGAGAGTATGCCAGTTTATTTTTATTTTTTTATATATAGTGGATCGTAAAATTAGTTTAGGTCGTTTACCGCATTAGGATGTGTATTTATTATTTTTGGGTGGGTTATTAGTTATAGAGCATATCATTATTATTTACGATATTACTATCGAGCCCTTTTTCTTTTCCCGACATCTTCTTCCCCAAACCCTGATTGCTGCCCTGGTTACTTGTCGCCATTAACAATGCCGATGTAGCCCTGTTGCCGATCGATGGCGCCCAAACCCGCCGTGCCATTATCGTGTCATCCCAACCACCCACAACTGCCGTCCAGCCGCCGAGACGCCAAAATCGCCCCACGATTTTGTCACCGCTCACCGACGCGATTTCACTGCCATCCATGCTGTTCCGCCGTGATGCTGACACCCCTCCCCTCAACCTCCCCAACATTTCCCCCAACCTAACGTCGCCGTCGAGGCCGGCTGTGGGCCCAATTGGAGCCACCGATCGGCCTGGCTGAACTCAACGCTGCCACCAGCGGTCATCGCCGCCATGGCTGCCCTTGCCGTCACTACCAATGGGTCGAGCTCGCTAAGCCGATGCCGACCCTTATGCCCAATTGCCCCGTAGAAAAAGTTGCCAAAAAATTGTTGGAAAGTCACCGGAAAACCACCGTGACTATCAAAAACCGCTAGAACTTGCTAGAAAATAGGATTCGCTGGAATTCGCTAGATCTTCCACGGAGCTCATCTAGTCGAACCCGATCAAACTTCGGATGCCGACAAGCATCGAATTCAAGCTCTGAGATTCGCGACGAAACCCTAGTCATCGCCGATTGCCATTGACGAGAGGCATAATTGCATCCGATTTAATTATTTAAAATTGATGATTGTTAGCACAACATGCTAGGATTGATTAATTGTTACAATAAATGTCTGATTGTGAATAAAGTAATGATTTGCATGATTTGATTGTTAGTGAACGAATGCTAGTGATCTGATTAGGTAAATTGAATCTGATCATGCTAATTGACCACAACGTAACTTAGAAAAACACGATAAGGTTAGTATGAATAGGATGAGTTAGAATTATTTTTACATTTATGATTGTTGATTGTGATGGATGATGATTTTGTCGTGTATAATGTTCATGTTGAGTTGATGCATCATTCAGTTAGCAGGGGTTAGCTTCTAGATTTGATGTGTAGGTACGGAGTAGGAGTTCGCCCCTAGGCACAAGGACACGCTTGGAGTTTCTATCAGGTCCGTTTATGACTCGCCTCTATTTTATACTATATTCTATTGTATGTTTGTTTTGTTGCCTATAGGACGGGTTAAATGGGGTTTTATCGGATCCCACTTAACTCAGGTCATTTAGCCAAACAGTTTTCCAGATTAATAACCCTTGAGGATAAGATCCCTCAAGAATGATTTAAAAATAAGATCCACCGCAAGTTGCCTTTGGACCTATTATATAAATCCATTTTTCAGGCATATATATATATATATATATATATATATATATATATATAATTTTATTGAGTTTTTAGTGAGATGAGTGACAATGAAACTGACTTGCACCTACCATGAGCGAATGCACGTGACACTCAAAGCGGGCTCTGGTTTAGTGAGCGAACTGTTCCATTCTCAAGGGATCCTGATAACTTCGCATTTGAGTTCCTCACATTCGGAGAATGTGGAGGTTTACAAGTATTGTTAAATAGAGCGCACGTCCGGAGTTGTGGTCTAAAGGGTACTAAAGGCGACTACCTGAGAGTACCCAGCCTTCGTGCTCAAGGACGGGAGAATTGTAGAGGAAATGTAACACCCTGTTTCGGCTCACCCGTGAACCGACCCGGAAATGTCACCGGCAACCAAACCGTTTGCTAATGTACTGGTTTGGTTAAGCCGAACCAGATCTGCCCTCGACGCCTTAAGATGAGGATGCAACCATGAGGAAATTGGGTTCTAACGTAGTCCTACATGCATGCTATGATACGCTAGCAAAATAAAACCATTCAACAAGCTAGAAATTTAAATAAAAATTTATTAATTTTTACAGAAAAACAAACAGAATCTTCCCTAAAAGTGCAATAGGGGCCAACCTGTCGACAACAAGGGTATATAAATATTTTATCAAAATACGATAAAACATAACAATCTACCATGGCATTCAGTCATTATCTCTTCAACCGAGCCTGAACTCCAAACTCACTACTCATTCACATTTATCTGTTCGTCTCATAAGGAGCAATTTATCAAGACAAAAACATCCTAATTATCATTCACACAGCATTAGCACACCATCATTATACATTACACGCAGCAGGTACATGTGTGCGCAATTTCGTGCTGCTCCTCCGCAATCTCGACAGCTTTCATCCCTTGCATTTCTCACCTACATATATATAGAAAAACCGTCAGTAATGAGTGTTACTGGCCCAAAAAATAACTAATATCAATCTGGCACAGGCGAGCAAACTCTCCTGTTGAATGAAAACCATATACTTCCTTAAGAACTCTTGTCAGGGCACATATGGGAGCCATCGCCTTCGGGCCGTAGCCCTCTGGTCGACAGCGTCCCCCTTTCTTTCTCATTCTCATACCTTGGCCATTTCTCTATCGCTTCTCACATCAAATCTCATTCCTTTTTGCCCTCTACACCTTCCATATTACTCCTGGCCTTAAGCACAAAGGCCGAGCACTCTCAGGCAATCACCTTTAGTACCCTTTGAACCACAAGTCTAGATATACGCTGCATTGCAGTACCCGTAAAGCTCAACACTTCTCCGGGTTTGAGGAACTCAAAGGTGGAGTTGTTCGGATCCTTCAGGAACGAAGTGGGTTCTCCCCAGCTCCAGAGCCCCTCTTCCGAGCACACGCCCTATCTAAAGGCGTGGCTGTCAGTAACCCTCATTCCATCTCTCACTGAAAACATGAAAACTATACATATATAAGCCTGGGTTGGGATTTATACAATAGGCCCGAAGGCAACTTGTGGTGGATCTTAATTTCGAAAATTGACTCAAGGGATCTCATCATCGAGGGTTATTAATCCGAAAAAAACTGTTGGCTAAATGGCCCGAATTAAGTGGGATCTGATAAAATGCCACTTGACTCGTCCAACATATGATAAATCAAATACACAATAAAATAACGTAAAACTGAGAACGAGTCCTAAACAGACCTGGTAGAAGCTCCAAGCGTGTCCTCGTACCTAGGCGGTGAGCTCCTACTCCGTACCTACACATCGAAACTAAATACTGACACCCACTCATGATGCAGTCATACATCCTATATCACACATACATCCATCACGCATCAATCAACACACATCAACCTTTATCAATTCTAGCAAGTCTACTTAGGCTAGTTTGCATTAGATCATGATCATTACCTAGTTACCCGAATTAGTTTCGTAGCCTCCATTTTTAACACCACTCAATCAAACAAATTTTATATTTTATCATTAATCAATTCTACATTTATATATATAATTATAACACGCAATTCACCAATCCTAGCATGCAATTCTAATAATCAATACTTTTAAATAATTAAGTTAAAATAAATTATACCTCGCGGGATTCGTGGCTCGAATTCGACACCCTATTGCGTCCGAAGTTCGATAGGGTTCGATCGGAGGGATTCGGCGGAAGATCAGGTGATTTCCGACGAATTTTGATGAATCCAATTTTTCAGAGGTTTTCCGGCGACTGTCTCGGCTGTTTTTCGACGACTATTCCAGCGTGGCAATCGGGGTAAGGGTTAGCACCAGCTCAGTGAGCTCATCCCAATGGTGGTGACAACAAGGATAGTTGCGGCGGCGATGATCACCGGCGGTGGCATCGAGTTCGGTCAGGGCGGTCGGTCGTTCCGATCAGGCCCACGGCCGGCTTTGACGGTGGCGCTAGGTAAGGGGGAAACGTCAAGGAGGTCAAGGGGGTGGTCGTCGGGGTCATGGCGGCGGCGGCGCGGCCTAGATGGTGGCAAATCGACAAGGGGAGCATCACGGCTTGTGGGGCGATTCTGGCATCGTGGTGGCGAGACGGTGGCCAGGGTTGGTCGGGGCAGCACGGCGACGACACAGCAAGGCGGGGCGGCGTTGATCAGTGGCAGTACAGCGTCGGCGGCGGTGGCGGCGACACACACAGTGGGCGGTGGTCGGGTTTTGGGAGGGGGAAGGTGTCGTGAGGGAGAAAAACACACTCAATGGCAAACTTTAAATAAGTATTGACTCGATTCGTACTTGAGTCAAAATAATAACTAGTTCATAATAAATCCTTAAAAAAATCTAGAAAAATATGGAAAAATCCCATAAAATAAAACAAACACAACAACATCCAAATGACATGCTCTATAACTAATAACCCACCCGAATATGATCCAACGCGTCCTAATGCGTTATTCAGCCTAAAACTATTTCTACGATCCAACATATCAAAATAAAAATAATGTATACTTTCATATATTCTAATAACTTATTTCTCACCATTTTATCAACGTTATTATCATATATTCAGGTACACCTAACTCTCATCGCTCAAAACTCACGGTTGGCCTCGACTCAACATGTGGTTCATGAAACTGACTCGACTAGAATCAATGGTTGAACCGACTAATTCGGTAACGTAAAACTCTGACTCGAGTCACAAGTTTTACAGGAAAGGAGAGGGCTACGGATATATTTGTAGTCCCGATGGACCAAAAAAATGAAATGAGATAAATGTCAAGAGAGGCATCAGCAAAGTAGTCAGTTTGGGATGCTACCGGGTTTGCAGATGAGTGGCTCCTCAGTAGGTACCCTTGAGAGAGTTTTGGTATAAGTATATGAATGTTTTTCTTCATATGAAAGTTAGCTCTCATAACCCGTTTGTTATAGTTATATTTTGGACCAGTAACGCTTGTTATTGACATATTTTTATATTATATATAGGTAATAACCATGAGTTGGATGTGCCAACCTTGACGGAGGAGGAATGATGTCGCCTGCACACACATGTCAGCCGATATAGTGGTTAATAATTTGTTATGATGTTATTACATTAAGAATGATGTGATTAAATGCTAAGACATGATGATATGCTATGATTAAATGCCAAGACATGATGATTTGATGTGAAATATGAATAGATTGCACAGGTGGGTCATCAAAACCCAAGTTTCAGAGTGACTGTTACAGTACATATTAGAATTTTGTGTGAATGCAAATATCTGATATATGCATATATATATTTGTATATATGATTTTGACAGGGTGGCCCCTAATTATACTTTTAGGGAGACTCTATCCGTTCTATTTTTAGAATTTTATTGATTTATCGCAATTGTTGTTGGTGTGTAAATTAGTTTGCATGTCATTTATATAACATCATGTTAGGGTTTTGTGCATTCATCCATGCATGGTGAGTCGTATCTTCATCTTAAGACGTCGAGATTAGATCCGCACAAGTTGGGTTCGGGTTAGCCGACCTAACCAAGGTCTGTGACATGCCAGTTCGGTTCACGAGTGTGAACCGGATTTGGGGTGTTATAGTTTTGGTATCAAAGCCACTCTCAGTCGATTAAGATGGAAGATACTGTTATAGGTGATATGTGTGCAAAGACTGCTCCAAGTCTAGTTGACAAGTATGTTTATGTTTATTTCCTTTACATGCAGATTTTTTTTCATAAGTTAGTTGCATAACAATGTTTTCAGGGTTTGATTAAAAATATGTGGAACTGACCTTAGTTGAGTTCACAGGTCATTTCCATGGATTTTTATCATGATATCAAACTTTTTGGTTAGTTAGATGTGAGCAGGTCATGTAGTAGTGCTCGCAGAGGTAGGATGGGTATAAGATCCCACATTATACCAAATTCGGATATAAGCAGATGTCAGTAGGAATCTGACAGACATGTCATGATGGGCTTACAGACTGGCTGGTTCCTTCCATTGCATAAGAGATTTGGATGAGTCAGGATGTCCACATGTTCGTGCAGTTAAGGTTGAATTGGATGTAGACCAGGTGTCTGTCTTTTGCATGTCACCATATTAGTCCTGCTTCTATGGGACATGGTGTACATTGTGGGAAGGAGAAAAAAAAACAAAGGGTGCAATAGTAAGGAGCTTGAAATGTGGAGATACTGGCAAGTTAGTTAACACATGAGATAGACCACCAAGTTCCTTAGACAAATCTCTAAGGATGAAGGTTGTGATTATGCCAATGGAGCCATTGAAGTACATGGAGCATAGATGAGAGTTTGTGCAGACGACTTGAGATGGACCACTTCTAGAAGATAGTGATGAATGAGGATGAGTAGCGAGGTGGATCGACAGTCTAATAGTCACGTCACCGCATCCCCCTTCTTTCACTAATTTTGACCATACTGGCAGTAGTTTTGGCTTCTCTTTGCTAGACAAAGGTCTTGATATAATGAGGAAAAGATCAAGACCATCATTGCCTACAAGATCAAATATTTGACGGGATTTTACCAGAAATAAGGCACCAAATCAGTGATTGCCATTTGAGGGCCAGTCAGCATTGATAGAAGCAGCCAAGATATGTCAAACATAGTAGTGGATTACAATGTATACAACTAGGATTAGATTTTTTGCACCTAGAGTGCATAACCACCGACCGAGTGCACAACTACCGACCGAGTTGCACAACCAGCCGACAAAGTGCACAACCGCCAACTAAGGTACACAACCGCCGACCGAGTTGCACAACCGTCATTCGAGGTGCATAACAGCTGTCTGAGATGCACTACCATTGACCAAATACGCACTATCGTTGTCTATGTATTGCTCAACCGCCGACCGAGTGAAGCAATTAGAGCTTAAGTCATGGCTAAGTTGTTGTCGCCCCACATGAGGACAACTACTTGGAGAATTTTGAGCCTTGCCTAGTGACTGCATGTCACAACTTTTAGAGCCCAGTAGGGCCAGAGTTTGAGGAATTAGATATAGCTACAGTGGTATCAGCAAAACAGAAGAGAGTTAGGAAAATTGATGTTATTCTGATGAGATGGCATAGGATCCGACTTCATCAGCTCTCTTGTAATCATTGTCTTGACCTGACACCCTTGGGTCAGATGAATATTGCAAGATAACCCCATCAAAAACTGTTATTGATAGTCTCATAAGGATGTACATGGATAAAGTCAGAAAACATGATAGTACGACCTCCAGATGCGATAGCCACAGTGATCATTGTTCAGACAATATGATAGTACATCTATGGCCCACAACTACCTTACATAGATCGGATGGTTAGTAGATGGTCACACACGTAGTTTAACCCAATTAGTGATTGGCCAGTTAGTGAGAGGAGTTTGACTTGTGTTAGAGTATTGGGCATGTCTTTCAGAATGATAGTGATTCACTTATGTTTCGCCAGCATGATTAGGTTCTTACCTTAAGATATAGGATTGAGTCTTGCCTTAAGTATAGAGGTACTTTCATGGTACTGATTAGGGCTTACATTGCATGTAGGTGTTTGTAGACCGATGTTATGATGACTATTTCACCCCAACTTGAGAGTGATGTAGACAGGGACTTTAGATAAAACAGATCATGTTGACCAGATAGAGTGATACCAGTATATGCTCATCTTGATTGATAGTTTTGCTTGAGAGTCTACCACAGCGGTAGTAGTCATGTGAGTCAAGATTAGTGCTACAAATCGGTACGGGATGGCAAGTCATACACTACTAAAGAGCGGACAAGACACATGTCCAACTTCACTATGAGTCCCCGTAGACTTGAGGGGAGACAGTGGTTCTTTAGGTCGTTTGAACCCGGCCGGTTTAGAAGTACATGACTAGTACGGTATCGAGAAACACGTGCCTACTAGTAGTTGATTGAACTAGAGCCACTTAGGAGCCATTTTTGAGATTCTTCAGTGATTGACTATTCCACAGACTGATCACCTGTGACATAGTGAATCGTGGTGCTCTTAGAGACAAGTCCATAGATCTACTAATATTTTGGCCACCCAGTTCTCTACACAGGGATTTCATCTCCCCTTTCACTTGCATGATACCTTGATCTTACTATAGATCAGAGTGACATACCTATGTAGTAGATCACACATGTGAGGATGAGATATCACTTATTGAGAGTTCTTGAGCAGCGTGATTAGATTTTCACTAGATTCAGTCTCCTTTCCTATAATTCAGAGATGTCAGATAGAGTAGAGTTTTCGTTTGAGAATTTCTACTCACCCTTCTAAATATATCAGTTATCCAAATGATTGAGATGATCAAATATTCACCAGAACACATGTCACGAGCTAGATGCGGATTTTGTAGTTCCATGCAGAGTATGTTTTTATACTCCCTGAGACATGTTGTGCATGTACAGGTGTTCTCACCTCCATTCCGTCACAGATAGCTCCTTTCAGTAGCAATTAGTGGTTGTATAGATAGTCACCAGAGCTATAGTATATAGTAGAGTCATAGCAGCTATTATTGTTTGCTTCTAGAACAAAGTGACATACTTGACTCAGGACCAAGTCAAATAGGACTTGATGAACGGTCCAGTTCCTTGTACAGTGACACCTAAGAGTTGGACCTAGACCAGTGACAGTGAGCCATGTAGCTCAATAGCCTATACACCTGTGCCTAGTTGGAGACTCAACACACCTTAGGATGGCTACAGGACAAGGAATAGAGTTTCCTGAGAGTACATATAGTTGACTTTTCATATAGATGAGGATCATAGGGACATGGGTAGATATTAGTCGGCAGGCCTTACCTTCGACATAGTATGTCCTGATATAGCTCAGATTAGCACTTGTAATACTATAGAGTATTTGCTTGACCAACCTAATAGGTCGTAGGGGTGACCTGGGATTTTTCTGCCCAATTAGCAATAGGGATCAGAACAGAAGAGGATGATGATGGTAATATCAGAACAGGCACACATAGATTAGAATCAGAATGTTTGATATTGACAGCATCACAAGCATAACTCACCATGTTGGCGCAACTACAGTTAGTAAGGATGTACATCAATGTTGATGCGATAGAGGATACAACTGATGTGTATCTAACTTCTAGGTACTAGTTTCAGTAGAACCTCCTTGAGTTAAAATTTCGCAGATTAAATTTCTATAAAGATGGAAGGTTGTAAAACGCATAACTCGAGTTAGGATTTTATATTCAGAACCGGTTGGTTCGACCATTATTTTCAGTCGAGTTAATTTCAGAACACGCGTACTAAACCGAGGTCGGTCGTATGTTATGAGTCATGAGGGTCATGTGTACCCAAGTATAGGATGATAACGTCATGAATAAAGCAGAAAAGAATAAATTATCAGAACATATGAGAATATAACAGTTTATTTTTTATATATATAGTAGATCGTTGAATTATTTTTAAGTCGTTTACCGCATTACAATATGTTTTAGGCTGTTTACCAAATTATTCAACCAATGCAACCCATTTCAATTGACAAACCATATTTTTGTTCGTTCATTCATTCATGTATATACGTGCTATTCATATAATTGCAACAAACGCATCTTACACAAATTGCAGCAAGATTTGACGCAAATATAAGATTTACATATATGTAAGAAAGACACAACAAAGCTGGTCATGATATATTGTGCACATTTATTTACATGGATCTAAGATGTTGGATAAGAAGCCTCCATAGCAATTCCACAAAGTCCTTCCTTAGCATCCACATCCCTTTGCATCCTAATATACCCATTCTCACCCCAATTGCTACCCCATGAATTCTTCACCAGCCAATACTTGGTCCCATCCTCATCCTTCCCATAGCCAACTGCCGTAACACCATGGTCCAAACTTGTGCCACAAGGTCCAGTAAACACCCCACCTGAGTAGAATTGGAAGGCCAAGCCGCCGGCATCGATGGCGACAGAGATGGGCTGGTTTGCGACGGCCTTCAACAGCGCCTTTTCGTTGTTGGCCGGCACATCTTCATGGCTTGTGATCTTGGCAGCATGGTTGGATGCCTCCTTAGTGTTGCAGCTATCATCAGTTCCCACGTATGGATAGTTAGCTTCGGTGGTGAGGCCACCATTTTTTTGGATGAAATTGAAGGCGTCGTCCATTAGACCACCATTGCATCCTTGGTCTACTCCCTTGGTGTCACAATCTACAAGCTCTTGCTCAGACAAAGAGATCAATTTGCCGGTCTTTAGCTTGTGAATTCCTTCCATGGCTGCAACAGCCGAAAATGCCCAGCAACATCCTGCATTAAATTAAGAGTACTGGATTATTTGCCCATGTTATTAATGTTAATTCATTAGCTCACAATTGCAAGTCTCTTGAGCACTTAGACCCGCGGGACAAATTATATATGACACTTGAAAACCCTGCTATTATATGCACTTAACTTGTTGGAACATATATTCAACATCTAACAGAATCATGGGCGGAGGCCAATATATGAATGGAAGGGATATATAACATGTGGAAGACAAACCTTCTCAAAACAACCAGTTAGCCACTTTTGGGTTAAGAGGCTCATTACCCTACACTTCAACAAAATTAACGTGTAAATGTGTTAATTCTATTTCGAGCTCCCTCAATACAAGAAAAGGCTTTAATGAATAAATTTTGTCGCGGGAGCTTCAAATTCTTCGCTTTTATTATCACTCAAGCACATTTTTTTGTAGTGCCTAAATAGTCAGTGATGAATGAACTATTGGAATAAAAACATCTTGATCACAAGCTTGATAACTCATTGTAATAAGTTGTAATTGCAAAGATTTGAGTTAAAAGAGTATAATTTTTCTAATTATATTTATGATGCTTACCACATTGGCCTTGGTCCTTGACAGGAGTGACTGCACCCTTTTTCCTCCAGTCCATAGCAGAGGGTGCAGTCACATTTTCATACATGAAGGAAGATGTAGAACTCTCTCCTGCTCTAATTTTAGAAGGTATAAATCCATTGCGAGAGAACTTGAACTCCTCATTTGTAAGGTCTGCAAACTCGTTCACAGCAAGCACAAAAGAATTGCTTCCTGCTTTGTTGAATGCTTCAATGTATTCAACATTGCTCTTGAATATCTCCAACCTTCTCTCCCTTTCAGAGGCACCCGGATACACTCGCCCATACTTGGACATCCACCGTTCATGCCTCTCTACCATGACAGTGTCATGCAATGTCCGGGCATTGACATTGTTGGCCCAGACACCTAATATGGAGAGAACCAAGAAGGTAAAAACTTTCATTGCAGACATGAGCTAGAAAGTTGTATGAGATTAATGCTATGACACTACTCGAATATGATTGTAGTAAAGGTGATGAATGTAAACCTTAGTCATATGCAGTATATATAGGTTTGGTACTTGGTATGTACGTGCCAAAATTGCAGTAAAATGGGAAAAGAGACGTCCAACGTTCCGGTGCCAAGATACTGATTAGGACATGCAAACATTTATATTCGATGCAGAGCTAATTACTTAATGTAGGAATTAGGATTGCCGATAGAGTTCCTTGCACGTCAAATTCGTCATATATATTTGGAACTTTTATAATTTGGTTATCTAGTTTGTAAATATATATAGGAGAACCTGATAATAGTCTGCATGCAAGCTGACAAGCAATCGACGTCGCAAACATTGGAAGAGATAGAAGTTTGGGGGGTAAAAGACATTGGAGGAGGAAGGACGTTGTTGATGAATTAAATAATTCAGAAGTCATAGCATGTTGCCTGTCCAATATTTGTTCTCAATCCATCCATGCATTCCTTTAATTTATTATTATCTTTTTTTTTGGAGCATTGTAGGTGCAGGATGGATGAAACACTTTATTTTGACTGTCTCGTATTAATTAATACTAGGTAAGATACCTTGTCAATACGGGCAATTTATACTACTGATAAATTTTTTATAAATAAACTATTGTTAAATAATGAGATAAACTATATTTTGAATATATATTTTTGTTGACTTTTACTTCAACGATAGATCCTAATTGTATGAAAATATAAGACTTTAATAATTTGATTTAATTTTTTTTTATTTTTGTTGTGTTATGATTATTTGGTTAAATCTCATACTTTTAATTAAGTTTTCCTTCTATTAATAAAGAGTAGATGATAATTTGAGAATTTCTAACACTTAGAAAAATTCATTTATGGCAATAGAAGAAAAATGTTCATGCAATGTTTATAATTTTGACTTCAAATTAGACTGATTAAATTAATGAGGGTGGATTTGTTGTTTCAAGTGATGCATCAATCACACTCTAGCAGTCTCCTTATTCGCTCAATTCACCATAATTAGTGGATTTTGAAAAATATAACCACAACAAGCATGAGTTAAACTCGTCTAATTGTGATAATTTACACGAACCATAGAATTGAACTGCTATAGCAAATCCAATTCCATACCTCTACTGAAACGTTCATAGTTCGAAAGTATGGGAATGGACAGAATTAGTCCATTGCCGTTAATCTGTCCGCACCACATCCATTAAAAGTGGGATGAACAGTATCTTTTGGTCTAAGGCAAGACTATGAATGCGGTGAACTCTATTTGGGACCTTGTCCATTATAGCTCGGCCGTGTCCATTATTTTGTCAATTTCATGCATTTCATCTATGATATATCGGCTATTTCAATCTCTAAACAACTTTTTCTTATCATTTTAGTGGTAATATGTTTATATTTACAACTTTTTTAGGAAATTTTGCTGTCTAGAAAAGTTAAGATATTGGATGCTTTTAAGAACAGATCAATCAATATGGGCGTTCGTCTACGAACGTCCGCACCGAGCCAGACGATCGACTAGGTACACTTCTTTTACTTGCCACCTCCATGGCATGACCGCCTGTTACTACCCCTGCACATTATACATACCAAAGCTTAATTAAGCCGATACTATACATGGCCGTCATCAAGTACGATCACACAATTAATACTAGCGATATATGTTGCATCCACTACCGTGGCAAATGAACCAATATTGGTACTTGCTGCTTTGTTATGCATAGTTCATATAAATTCAGTATCATCAATGCTTACATTTGATTTACACAAGATTTACAGATCACAGACCGGCCACTCTGTAACTTGCAAGACTACAAGATTTAGCTAAGCAGTTGGGTAAGAAGCCTGCATGGCAATGCCACAAAGTCCTTCCTCTTCATCCACATCCCTCTCCATCCTTATATACCCATTCTCCCCCCAACTAGTCCCCCATGAATTCTTCACCAGCCAATACTTGGTCCCATCCTCATCTTTCCCATAGCCAACCGCAGTCACACCGTGGTCCAAATCGGTGCCACAAGGTCCGGTGAACACCCCACCTGAGTAGAACTGGAAGGCAGAGCCACCCGCATCAATGGCCACAGACACGGGCTGCTTTGCCACTGCCTTCAACAAGGCCTTCTCGTTGTTGGCAGGAACGTCTGCGTGGCCGGTGATTGCCGCGGCATGGCTTGATGACTTCTTGGTGTTGCAGCTATCGTCTGTTCCGACGTATGGATAGTTGGCTTCGGTGGTGAGACCGTCGTTTTGCAGTATGAAGTCGAAGGCGTCGTCCATGAGCCCTCCTTCGCATCCTTGGTCTTCCCCGCTTGTGTCACAATCTACCAGCTCTTGCTCCGACAAAGAGATCAGTTTCCCGGCCTTCAGCTTGTGGATTCCTTCCATGGCTGCGACAGCCGAAAAGGCCCAGCAACATCCTATGTATTCAATCACAATAAAATCATCACAACATTGTTCATCGATTAGAAATATATATACGAGTAATCGGCAGAAAAATGTTATCAGATGCATGCTATGGCCGCTAGTTGTTGGGATGTTTACCGCATTGGCCTTGATCCTTGATGGGTGTGACTGCACCCTTCTTTCTCCAATCCATGCTTGAGGGTGCAGTCACATTTGCATGAGTGAAAGAAGATGTCTCTGTTTTAAGCTTGTTAGAGGGTTTGAAGCCATTGCGCGAGGCCCTGAACTCGTCGTTGGTAAGGTCTGCAAAGCCATTGACATCTAACCTGTAGGAGTTGGTGCCAGCCCTGTTGGATGACTGGATGAACTCCACATTGTTCTTGAAAATCTGGAATCTTTTCTCCTTCTCATTAGCGTCGGCATAAACTCGCCGATACTCAGACATCCACTTCTCATGTCTCTCTCTCAGGTATGTGTCTTGCAGTGTCCGGGCCATGACGTCGTCGGGCAACGCAGCCAAGATGAAGAGAAGCGCGTACGAAAAGATTTTTACGTAAGCCATGAGAGTAATATTGTCTGTAGGAAACTGATTTTCACTCCAGTGCTGATCAATTGGTTTAGATTTAGTGAAGAAGGCAGAACCATGTTAGAGTTTATATAAGTCCCATGGTGAGAAAAAGGCCATAATTAATTAATAGTAATAATAAGGATTTGATATTTCAACGTTCCGTAGCAAAGACACAGACTAGGACGTCAGGTTCGGATCTCATGTAAATTAAGAACATAAAATATTGTAGATAGGTAGAGTTACGTGTACGTAGAAGTTGTGTTTGTTTACCTTTTTATTAGGAATAGTTTGAAGTAGTACAGTAAAACCTATGATTCAAATTAGGGTTTTATTTTTAAAACCGGTTGGTTCGACGATTCGACAATTGTTTTCAGTCGAGTTAATTTCAAGACACGCATACTGAATCGAGGTCGGTCATGTG
>JAURVB010015154.1:0-71744 GCA_033002965.1 Piper betle
TCTTCCCCTCCCTCCTCAAGCTTGTTGGCCTCGCCGGCGAGGCCGTCCACGACGCCCTCACTGAGGAGGTCAGGGCCGCCGTCCGGGCCACCGGCGGGCAGGTGACAGCTGCAGCTCTGGAGCAGATGCCGCTGGTGAAGTCGGTGGTGTACGAGGCGCTTCGGCTCGAGCTGCCGGTGCAGTTCCAGTACGGGAAGGCCAAGAAGGACCTCATCGTCTCGAGCCACGACGCTTCATTCCAAGTTAAGAAAGGGGAGATGCTGTTCAGGTACCAGCCCTTTGCGACCAAGGACTCGAAGATCTTTGACAATGCGGAGAAGTACGTCGCCAGCCGGGAGGGACTTTGTGCGCCGGGAGGATGCGGAGAAGTTCGTCGGAGACGACGGCGAGAAGCTGCTCAAATACGTGCTGTGGGCGAATGGACCGGAGACCGACAAGCCAACGGCGCAGAACAAGATGTGCGCCGGGAGGGACTTTGTGGTGCTGGTGGTGGAACTCTGGACTTTGTGGTGCTGGTGGTGGAACTCTTCCTCCGGTACGACACGTTCACTGTCGATCCAGCCGTGCAGACGTTGGCCAAGACGGTGATCAACATCACCTCCTTCAAGAAGGCCGGTACCTCCATTGCGAATCTTGGGTAGCTTGCTTGCTTGCTTGGTATATATATGTGTACAAGTGAAATAAGAATTTGTGATGTTGTGGCTGTTTTTTTTTTTGCTTTATTTTTAATTAACTTATCTTCTTCCCTTAAAAAATATACTTTGAGATTACTTAAGTATGAGTTATTAATGTAGATATTCCTGTATCAACTCCTACACTTTGATAAATTTCTTTAAAATAATTAAAGGGTGGATATTTGAGGAGAATAGCACTTGATGTGTTTATTATTGATCAACTATTGTGGCTCCACCGCAAGATAATGCATATTGGATCATTGAATTACAAGGTCATTTGGGATTTGTACCATTGATGCATGAGCAATACTTTTGCGAGAAATAAATATGTGCCTTGGCGTTCGGTTTAAAAGTAAAAGATGCCCACTTATATTATCTTGAGATTATACGAGATTTTTAAATACTTACTCCAATATTCAATAATAAAACACTTAGTCTATTATTTTATTCTTAGGTTGTGGCGTAAAGGAGGACATGAATCGTAAGAATAAATTATAAGGACGAAATTTATTTAATGTGAGTGGAACTTAAGATCTCCCAAATAATTTAGTTTCCCATCAAATACTAATCGGATAAGATCATTATATTAGTAGAGATATGCTTTAAACTTTTAACTTCAACTAATTACTTTTGAAAAATTATTAAGCTCATAAATTTGTTCTTGGGTTGAACTTCAGTTAATCATTGTCTTAAAAAAAGATTAAGCCTATAAATATACATTTGAGCTGTTATAGAAGATTTAAGGCTATTATAATTATCAATATTTAGCGTTTAGTGATTCCAATGACATAGAAAATATGGACACTAGTATAAAATTACTTATTTTTCAAAGGAAAAAAATAGTTTAAAATGTACATGTATAATCAAATTTAATTCAGATCAAACTGCGGCATGTAGAAGTAGGCACAGGGGATCAATATTCAATAACAACAAAGTGGTTATTGAATAACCAGTTTTATCCCAAAAAATAGACGTTGAAGAAAGATATATTTATAATAGCTAGATATATATAATTTAGCTTGTTATTATGTTAATATTTATCGACATATAAACAAAATGGTTATTGAATCTCCAGTTTTATCCCAAAAGATAGACATTGAAGGAAGATACGATTTATAATAGCTAGATATATATAATTTAGCTTATTATTATGTTAATATTTCTCGACATATACATTATTATATATCTGTCTATACTGATGCTGCATATCATTCTCATTGAGGAAGCATGTGGAAAGTCTCCCACGTATTGGCCACATATATATTGACATGGAAATATGTCGGCAATGTTCACGTAGAATACACAGCAGGTTTTTTTCATGGATTTCTAAAATTACGCCTTTTGGAATGCTACCTCCAAAATATTTTTTTATCTCCCTTATCTGATAAAAAAATATAACAGTAAAAGAACTATAAATATCCAATAATCCTCGAATGCAACAACTTTAAAAAAATTATTTTTATATGTATGACTTATAAACTGTTTTTAATAAATGAATAGATCACAAATCAATAATTAATAAAAATTTAATCTTCAATAATATTAAGGATCATTTTTTTCGTAACTCTGCTACGTATATTAAAGTTTAGAAAACTCATATTTTATACCAAATTTAAAATCTGTGCACCCACTCGTGTGTGTGTATATATATATAATCTCATTTGGTAAATCAAAATTTAAAAACTTTAACATGGGTTACATACTTTTTTCGACTGCACCTCGCTGGCTCCAGTCAGCAGGCAGATCAGCGTCCGATGTAAGAGGAAAATTTTTTTTGTAGGCTGCTGTTCTAACCTCTGGAGGCCGGATCCAGCTAGGTGTAGCTGGATGTAGTGTGCCCTAGCCATATTCTACAGGGGCACAGCCAAATTCTACAATATTTGTTCACAACACAAGCAAATTTGGTTTTACGCCCGGTATCCCATAGCAGATTCCGATTGGCAGTGGTGGGATCTGGCCAGGTGTGACCAGATTTGGAAAATATTGGTTGGATCCAAGCCGTACGCAAATCGGCAACGAACAGTTGGGGTGTGTGGGGAGAATGAACTTTTTAAAACAAAAAAAATCTAATTTGGGTCACTCTGTCACTCATTGAGCCTCTTGCAAGGTAAGTGCGACAATTATGACACTTGTATCAGGAGCCAGCCTTAATTTTCCACTGAATTGGATCGAGATTGCTCAAGAAAATATTTAAAAAAAACTTTCTATTCAATATAAGAAAGATTACAAATAATTACAATTATTCAATGATAAATGAAAAGAAAAGATAAAGCCACGCGAGGCCGCAAAAGCATAAAAAATTGTACGAAGGTAATAACTCAAGTAAAATATTATGGGCAAAGATTGTGATGGAATGTACCGTTTTATCAACCAAGATGACGCTTCATAACCACTGTTTATAGCTGAGTAGGATGTCTAAGAGTAGTGCCTAACCTATGTAGGGGAGGAAATTTTTGATGTCTCGTACGTGTGGCAACCAAAGGATCCACAGTGTCCTATAGGCAGCGGACGGCCTAAATTAGCCACGGCTCAGGCAACCGCAGCCGCCCCTCTTAGGATTACATCTGAGGGGTCCTAAAAGCCTCCCCACCCTCTTTTTCTTCCCCACAATCTTCGCCTCCAAGCCCGGCTCCTCCCAGCTGTAAAAATTATGTTCGACGACTTTCCTACAATATAGCTTTGATTGACGACGATGATGGCAATCTTTCCCATCGTGAAGCCGTCACCTTCCCCAGCTCTCTTATTTTGTAGTTCCATCTAGAAATAACAGTGTTGTAATCTTTGCTGCCTCTCGTACATTGTCGTCCAATGGGAATTCTGCTCTCGTATTTTAAACATTTCCCAGCAAGTGGATTACAATTGATTAGCAGAAATTTGCAACTCATCTTAGAGAACAGCATTCCTGAAGAAGGGATGGGGGCATGGGTTCTCCACTTGGTGGGAAGCTTCCTTTGAAGAATGGGCCAACCACATAGACCCTCCATTGGCCCATCTATATGCTCTTCAACGACTAAAAAATTTCATTATTTTGCTTATCTATCAAACTAAAATACGTAAAAGGTAAAAGAAAATTCATCACATGAGAGCAAATAGGTCGGCTATACGATGTAATTATAATTATTTAGTGTTATCACTTGGATATAATATTCCCTGACTTGTATACAAAATAATTAGCTTAATATTATTTTTTATATAAAATACATTACATATACCTACTTTAAAAAAAATTGACTACTTAAAAATTTTAATGTCATTTACGCAAATTCTTTACTAACCAGACAAACCCTTAGTAAACAATTTTAAAATTACAATGATAATATATTATAAAATATTAGCCACGTATATCTAGTTATTTATTTGTGTAGTCTTTGCTGCGCTTTCCTATCAACACAAGCTAAAGAGCATCGTGCAAATTGCGAGCTTATCCCAAAAAATAATCGAGGATCATCATAAAAGCGTCAATGCTATATGGTGTCAGACAAATCAACGATAAGCAGAACACGTCGAAAACTGCAAATATTTGCATGCAGTCACTAATATATTCTATTAGGGTAAGGTAAGGTTACTCAGAGGTAGGCTTTTTCAGAGCTGGTTCAGCACCGCTTGAGGGCACATTCACGCGCTTGATTCCTCGGCCCACAATCCCCAAGTCTGTGACAATGGCTTTCTTTCCACTTGAACCATCAGATGCAGACGCAGATGCTGCCAGTGAAGTAAAGGCGCCATTAGCTATCTGGCCACTCCCTTTAGAAGCTAAGTTCTGTTGTGTGGGAAATGCACTTGATTTCGAGCCCATGATTTTCATAAGTTCTGAAACCACAGACTTGGGATTCTGAGCTGCTTGCTCCAGGTCTTCAAGCTGCCATGGAACAAAAAATTCAGTTGTTGGTTGCATAAGAAAGACATGAAAGCCACTTTTTTTCATTACTTTTTTCTCCAGGTCATTAAGAAGATTGCTGAGTGTCTTTATCTCTTTCAGTTTCGCTGAAGTTATGGATGCCAGAGGCTGATCATCAGCACTTTGGCTTAAGTCCAGAAGACTTGTCTCTCCTGCCTTTGTTGTTGACACACCCAGATCATTGGTTTCCCGTTTAAGACGCTCTAATCGAGCTCCACATAAAGATATCGCCTTTTTGCAATATGGAACAGCCTCATCCACCCTCGCTGCAAGTTCCAGCACCAAGGAAACTCGAAAGTTTCTAAAAGTCGGAATTAAAGTTCAACAATGTAGAAGTCAGAATATATGTACGGTATCTTGCCGGTAAACCATATTTCAGCCTAAACCAAGTGGATAACTCGCGCATAGTAATACACATTCATGATGTTCAACCTCAATATCAGATGATGAAATATATGCATCGACAACACAATTTGGACGATTATTGCATCGAGCAATTATCTCTTTCAATAGGAACATCATCGTAAAGCATATGAAAGAAACAACAAACTAAATTAACAGGCAAGTTGAAATTTGGAAAGATAATTTACATTTGGAATTTCCTTCCATTATGAACAACACTTGGGTTATTATGCAAGTAAAATGAACATTCATCGGTAGAGCAGAGTACACAAGGTTCAAAAAATGAGTAATGCTATCAGCAACGAGAACATCAGATCTAGAAATATCCTACTTCTAATTTAACAACATAAACAAAAAAACAAAAACAAATTCTTATAAAGAAAAACGACAACCTAGCAGAATGAAGATATTTCTGAAAGTAACCTCATGCATAAATAAGCATTCAGCACAATTATTGTACTTCAATAATGACAACAGAAAATTCTCATTTACCAAAAAAACTCTAGAACACCCATATTCAAAGGAAAGCTCCGCCAGCTCCACACACCAAGAAAAAAAGAAATGTTTAATGGACAGCTAAAAGATTCAATAAAGGATACATTTCAGCTATGTGGCGACTGTCTGGTTGATCAAGGTGTTCCAGGATATTTAAAGCTTTTAAATAGTCGCTTAGGCATGTCTCAATGTCCTCTGCATTCAACAACCATCAACCATCAATAACATAAAAATAATAAACTAATAATTTATCGATAACAAAATGGAAGGCTACCACCTCGTTCTAAGGATACTTCACCGAGGGCTTCCAAAATCTTAACATTTTGGATTGTATCTGCTGGTTGCTTTTCAATGATGGCCCTTGCAACATCCAGCATTTTCCAAGCAAGATCCAAGTCAGACTCATCTCCTTCTACTTCCCCTTCCACATCTTCATCTTCACTTTCATCACAACCATCTTCCACATCTTTCTTGGCAGATCCTATATATTGATATAATAATAAATAACATAGAAACTTCACAAACGCCAAACCATTTTATATAAAAAAAACATATTTGTTTCAGATGGAAGCAAAAAACTGTGTTACTTAGAGGCCATACCAATTTGAATATCTTAAAATAACATGTTTGGTACAGATAAAAAAAACTTATGTATTTCTAAAGACAAAACATAACAAAAGAACATAATCATAAAACATCATGCATAACACATGATATAAAAGATAGTCTTGATGCATGAGCGAGTATTAATGAACCTTTTGACCCTGGCTAATGTGCAATATTAGCAACTAGTGTCTGGATGTATAACTATTAAAGAGAATAATGTGGCATATATAGCAAACAACATAAGAATGCAGACAATATTCATGGAAAGAATAGAAAGAGAATCACTTTTCACAATTTTGCAACTTAGAAGAGGAAGCAAGAACCAAATACAAAAATTGTAAATATAGAATGTAACTTGGAACGAGGGTTTCTTTTTTTAAAAAGAAATACTACAAAAATGGTTTTAACTATGGGAATTTCCAATGAAAAGGACTAAGAGTTTTGGGCAACTAAGTATCACATCCACAAAACTTCCCACCAAAGCTTTGTCCTTGGGGCTTTGTCCAAGGCTACTTAATAATAACATAAAAAACTAACTGCTGCAACAATAATGGCCAAAGATCATAATCAACCAATGGCTGACCATAACATGACATGCTTAGGCATAATGACCAACTTTTGCAAGAAGGCCCACCCACATAGGTCAGTTGCATAAAAAACGTGGATTAACTAGTAGGCGTCATTCCCAATCAATCAATCTATAATGTATACGTGCATACATAACATCAATTTTGCATTATGCATGTTCTACCAAAACCTGGTCACTAACAAATCAATAAATTAAACAGGATACAAACCATCATCTGCTACTTCCACGTGTGCTTTATGTTTCTCCACAGCAACCAGAACAGAAGAATGTTCACCTTTTTCTCCAGCATCACAGGACATGGCCTCAACTACGCCATTAGTTTCAATTTTGGCAGAAGAGCTACTGCATTGCCCATCCATATTAGCTGCAGCAGCTTTAGAACTCCCAATATTAGGGTCTTTCGGAACATCGGCCAAAGGATCAGACTCATCCTGTGCTTTATAGAGCAATGCACGCCCATATTCATAGTATGCCTTTACACAATCAGGGGACAGTTCACCATGAACACTTACACTGATTTTTAAAAAAAAGAGACATTCCAACTGTCAAAATCATCATTCAAGAAAAGCTCCATACTTCCATGCATTTAACTACAACAATCAAATTTAGAACTCCGAATACACTGATTAAAAAAAGACATTCCAACTATCAAAATCTTCATTTAAGAAAAGCTTCATACTTCCATGCATTTCACTACAACAATCAAATTAAGAACTCCAAAACTCCTAAAATAATCGGATATGCAA
Organism: Piper betle; assembly: GCA_033002965.1. NCBI lineage: Eukaryota > Viridiplantae > Streptophyta > Magnoliopsida > Piperales > Piperaceae > Piper > Piper betle. The sequence goes on from JAURVB010015154.1 coordinate 7,411, forward strand.
TAAATAGTCACAAACTAACTATCACAAATCAAATACGGAACTTCTAAAAATCGACAAATAACCTCAAGCTAAACTATCACACATCATGTATAGAACTTAAAAACACCTAGAACGGGTAGATATGCGATACATTGCCTCAAAATACAAACAATTCTTGATTCAACACCTTCAATTCCAAAGATACCAGGACAAAAATCAACAAAATATACATCACGAGTGCGAGTAGCATCAACAGCCTTATACATCCACAAGCCAATTCAAAACAGTAGCCTCCCAATCACACATGAACATGTCAAGTTTTATCCAGCATTGACTATCACAAATCAAATATATAACTCATAACACACGTAAAACAGTCAGATATGTGATAAATAGCATCAAGATACAAACATTTCTTGATTAAATCATCACCTGCAATTCCAAACCCACCAGGCAAACAAGCAACAACTATACATCATGGATGCATATAATAGCATCAATATTCTGATATATCCACAATCGAATTCCAAACAGTAAGCTTCCAATCACACATTCATAGAAGTGAATATATCAAGTGTTTTCCAGCAGTTGACTATCAAAAATCAAATATAGAACTCCTAAAACTCATAATACAATCAGAAACACCATGAATAGCCTCAAACTACAAAAAATAAAATAAAATAAAATAAATCATTCCATCAAAACGTTCAATTCCAAACCCACCAGCCAAACAATCAACATCAATATATCTGCATCAACATTATGATATATGATACATCAACAATCCAATTCAATGCAGTAAGCTCCCAATCACACATTCATGGAAGTGAATTTATTAAGTCCATCATTTGGCTATCACAAATCAAATATAGAACTCCCAAAACTCATAAAACAGTCAGATATAAATAGCATCATACTACAAACATTTTTTGATTCCATCTAGACAGTCAATTCCAAACCCACCAGCCCAACAATCAACAACATATCTGCATCGCAACCTGATACATAAATCCACACTTCAATTCAAAGAAGTAAGCTCCCAATCACACATTCATGGAAGTGAACGTGTTCAAGTGTTTTCCAAAATTTGACTATCACAAATCAAATATGGCACTCCTAAAACCCCATTAACAATCAGACATACAATAAATAGCACCAAACTAAACCATTTCTTGATTCCATCAACACCTTTGATTCAAAACCACCAGCCCACAAGCAATAACAATATATCACAGAAAACACCCATAGGAGCATCAACATTCTGATATATCCACAATCCAGTTCAAAACAGTAAGGTGCCAATCACACGCTTGTATCAATTCTTTTCCTAACATTTGACGATCACACTTATATCACCCCTTCCTCACTCCCCTAAAACAGGCAGACAAGAGATAATTAGCATCAAAAGACAAACATTTCTCGCTTCCACCAACACCATCAATTCAAAACAGTAAAGGCCCAATCACACATTCATGCAAGTTACAAAAATCACTTTTTTATTATTTTTGTTTTGAAGAAACAGCAGTAAAAATGGGAACTTTAGCCGGGAGAAGCCCTAACCAAATCTCGACGGCGCGGCTAAGGCAGTCCACGGCGGCGGCGTTGTCGCCGGCCTTGCTCAGCTTCTTCCCCTTCTCAATCAGCTCCTCGGCGTAGGCGAGCGTGTTCGTATCATCCCCCTCCGCCTCCTCCTCCTCCTCCTCTTCCTCTTCCTCCGCCGGCACACCTGCCTCGGCGTTGGGCCCCAGAGTCTGTGGCGGCGGCGCTTCTTCTTCTTCTCCGTCGGCGGCGGCGGTGGCAGCTGTGGGAGGTTGGTCGGAGGGAGGGTCCATAGTCGGATGGGGGAGCTTAAGCGGCAACTGTCTCTTCCCTCCAAAAACCACAACTGTTGGGGGTTTGGAGAATGGCGGTGTTCAATGTATGGAGAGTATATATATATATATACACACACATTAGCTTTAGCGCGGACAATTTTTAAAAAATTTAATTAAATAAAATAATATTAAAAAAATTAATAAAAAGTCATTAGCTCAAAATTAAAATTTTATATTAAATGTTTAATATAAATTATCTTGCATGAAAAAAATTCAAACTTTCAAGTGATCTCAATTTTTTAATCATCAAAGTTACACCAAAATATTATGTAATTAGTTAAAGTTGTACATTCAATTTTTATTTTTTTAATATAAAGCATATTTTAATTTAATTAATAATATATCAAAAATACAAATATCACTAAATATTCAATTTTAAACACAATTATTTCAAATACATTTAAAAAATCTTGTTCATTGAAGTCAATTTGAAATTATTAAATGAAAAATTATATAAAGAAATTTTAAAATTACATTTTAAATATTGATATGTAATTAGTTTAAAATACTTATTATAAAAAATTAAAAATAAATATTGAATAATATTGAGTTTTAAATGAGTCGGAAGCAAAAATGAAAAATTTGCAGTAAGAACGAGTTTTTGGAAAAATCACAAACGAAAGCAAAAAGTTTTAGACTAATAAAATAGGAAAGTGAGGGATATATAGCCCAGAATTAAATTATATCAAGAGAAGGCTAAAATGCGATTAGGGGTGCTAAACGAGCAAGCTAGCCGAGCTCAACCTGTGTTTGAACTCAGCTCGAATAGTTCGAAACTCGTTCGACCACGACTCGAGATCGAACGAGTTTTGAACATATATGCTCGAGTTTGACTCGAATATCTTTTATGTGTTTGAGCTCGACTCAAATTCGAATACACTTAAACTGTTTAATTTTCCCGAACTAGAACCCAGCTCGTTCGTAAGGTCAAAATCGGCTCGATTAAAAGTCAAAAGTACCTCACTTTAAAAAAATGAGGTCAATGTGGATTGAACCCACAACCTTAAAGTCATCAACTTGAATACTTACAATCTCAACTATCTCACTTCTGTTATTTATTATATTTATATATATATATATATAATATAATATAATACAATATAAAGACTATATTATTATATTATTTTATCGAGTCGAGTTTGAGTTATAACCGAGTCGAGTCGAGTCGAACACGACCTTGCTCAAGTTTGGCTCGTAAGATTCGAGTTCGAGTCGTGTTCGAGCATTTAAATGTCGAGTTTTGAGTCGAGTCGAGCCGAGCTGAACACTAAATACTCACGAACTGGCTCGCTCAATTAGCAACCCTAAATGCGATGAGTGTGAAAAATCATTAGTATATAATAAGTAGATAGAATATATATATATATATATATACATACACAAATGATTTAAATATTAACTTTTTGAACCCAAATCAACATTGTTAATTTTTCGTTAGTGATGGAAAGTGAGGAATGACGAGCGGGTAGTTACCTTATGTAAACTATTAAATTTAAAATTAATAATTTCGATTGATATTCATAAAGTTCACAAATGAGAACGGTTCATGTGTTATATATTTTATATATATATAGGGCGACGCACCATGAGCTGCCAAATCTAGGCCGTTGGATTGAAATCCAGTGGCCCAGATTTCACTATCCTAAATACTGATTTTCCGGACCCGTCAGACCCGCCCTAGACCCGCCCGCCCGTTTGTCCGCAGGGCTCGCCGGACCGTCTCCTTGTCCGCGGCGGCTCGGTCGGACCGCCCGCCCTCGCCGCTGCCCCTGGCCAGCCGCGACTACCCCCGCCACGCCCCCCCCGCCGGCGGCCCTCCCCGGTCCCTGCCTGCCGCAAACCCCCCGTTCCCCCATCGCCCCTGGCCACCCGTTCCAACCCCGGCCTGCCGCTGGCCACCACCCTCGCCCACCCATTTGCCAGTCTGCGCAGCTCGACCACCCTTGCCGCTCCCTGCACCTCGCCGCGGCGCCCCATCTCGCCCGCCGCCTCTCTCCCCCTTGCCCCCGGCCGCGCCCTTCCACCCCCCCCGCCGTCGCCGCCTGTTCAAACCCGTCAGACCCGCCCTAGACCCGGCCGCCCGTTTGTCCGTGGGGCTCGCTGGACCGTCTGCTTGTCCGCGGCGGCTCGTCGGACCGCCCCGCCCCCCGCCGCTGCCCCTTGCCCTCCGCGACCACCCCCGCCACCCCCGCAGCCCCGCCGGCGCCCTCCCCGGCCCTTGCCCGCCGCAAAACCCCCCCCCCCGTTCCCCCTCGCCCCTAGCCACCCGTTCCAACCCCCGCCGCCGCGCTAGAAACCCCCAACCTCCGCCCCGCCTGCCGCTGCCCACCACCCTGGCCCGCCCGTTTGCCCGTCTGCCCCCTCGACCACCCTTCGCGCCGCTGCCCGCACCCCACCGCGGCGCCCCATCCCGCCCGCCCGGCGTCCCTCCCGGCCACGCCGCTCGCCGCGCGCCCCACCCCCGTTCTCCCTTGCCTCCGCCGCGCCCTTCCAACCCCCCTCTCGCCGCTCCTGTCAGCCCGCGGCCGGGGGCAAGGGGGAATGGGGGTGGGGGGCGCGGCGATGGCGGTGGCGAGGGAGGGTGCCGGCGGGGCGGGAGGGAGGCGGCGGGATGGAGCCCCGCGGCGGGGAGCGGGAAGCAGCGGAGGGTGGTCGAGCGGGCGGACGGGCGGGCGGGCTGAACGGACGGTCGAAGTTGCAAGCTAGCGGGTCTCAGACGAGTCTGGCGGCTGATCAAATCGGGCGCTGGATTGAAATCCAGTCGGCCCAGATTTGAGGTCGCATGATGCGTTGCCATAACGGGCAGCGCACAATAGAAAAATTCTATATATATATATATATATATATATATATATATATAGGGCAGCGCTACAGTGCGCTGCCCTATTTTGGCAGCTTCCGATTGTGGACCGTTGGATCTACATCTGCTCCCACACAAAACCCACTCCGCCGGCCGCCCCGGCCCCTGCCCGCCGGCTGCCCCATACCCCTGTCCCGCTAGCCGCCTCCACAAGGTCGCCGGTAGGGGTAGCGCACAAACAAACAGGAAGAAACACAGGAGAGTATTTTGGTAACAAAATTTTACTCAATCGGACTCGGGTTAATATTACAAAATAAATTTTAAAAAATAAAATAATTTCATAATAAAAACTTAACTCGGATCCCAACTTAAGATTAATATTACAAAAAATTAAATAAAACAATTTCGTAATAAAAACTTTATTCGATCCCGACTCGAGTTAAAATAATTTATTACGGAATTTTTAAAAATTTATTGGGTAATAAAGTTATTTTGTAATAAAAACTTGACTCGGTCCAGCACTTGATCGAGTCAGGTTTTTATTACAAAATTATTTTATATTTTTTAAATTTATTTCATATTATTGACTCGATCCCGACTCAAGTCAAGTTTTTATTACGAAATTATTTTTTAAAAATTTATTCAATAATATTAATTTGACTCTAGTCGAGACGGGATCGAGTCAAAGTTTTTATTTTATAAATTATTATTTTATGGTTTTGTATTTTAAAAATTAAAAATTATTAGTGAAACAAATAAAAAATATAAAATAATATTTTTTAATTTGACTCTGGTGAGATTCGGAGAGACGACGCAGGCGGGAGGGCGAGGGGCGGAGGGAGGGGGTCAGGGCGGCGGAGGCGTGGCCTGGCTGGTGGGGGCAGGGGCGGCGGGTGTTGGGGGCAGGGGGCAGGGTGTGGGTGGCGGCAGGGAGGTGGTCGGCATAACGCCGGCGTCGCGGATAGCGAGTTAAATTTTTATTTTATGTTATTTTATTTTAAAATTTTATTTCATAAAATTGACTCGAGTCAGAGCAAGTCAAGTTTTTATTTTACTATATTTTATTTTTAAAATTTATTTCGTAAATTTAACTCGAGTTAGGAGCGAGTCAAATTTTTATTACGAAAAATGCCATCACTCTTTCCTTCCCCGTGTGTTTCGTTGCGCCACCGCCGGCGGTGGTAGGTGACGTCAGGCGTGGAGGTGGCCAGGGCAGCAGGACCGGCAGGGAGGAGCTTGGTCGACGGGCAGGCAGGGGCGGGGGTGGGGGGCGAAACGGGCGGCCAGGGAGGGTGGCGAAACAGGCAGTGGGCAGGCTGGGCTGCGGCAGGGGTGGGGCGAAGCAGGCGTCAGGGGCAGGGAACCGGACAGGGGTGGGGGAACACAGGGCAGGTGGAGGGCTACGGGCAAGGGGCGAGGCAGGGGCGAGAGTGGCGGAAGGGCGGCGGTGGAGGGTGCAGAGAACCAGGGAGGTGGGGAAGGCCTGCGGGCCGCCGGCGCGGCGGCAGACGGGCCGGGAAACAGGCGCAGGTCGAGAGCTGCGGGCGAGGCGCGGCGGCAGACGGGGTGGCGGTGGCGGCGGCGGCGGTAGGCAATCGGAGGAAAAGTCTGATGAAAATGGGTGGCCGTTGGATTCAATCCAACGGCCATCAAAGATGCGCTGGCATATGCGCTATCCAAGCATGGTCGTGCATAGCAGAATACTATGTATGTATATATATATATATATATATATATATATATATATATATATAAACAAAAAAATTTATTTAAAAGATGATCTTCAAATTTTAGATTACAGTTGACACATGACAGATTACGGCTGCCGTCCAAGATAAAACTGATGTGGCATTGTTGATGTGGTAGATTACTGCTGTTGTGGCAAATTATCATGATGACTTGGTGGAGTAGTGACCTGGCATGATGAAATGGAATTTCTTGTTGTCCTCGCAGTTGATGTAACAGGTGACATAACAGAAAATATAGCAAATGGATGAGCCAGTGACGTAGCAGATAAAGCGGATGGAGCTTCAGAACTTGGCATAGTCACCGGTGTCGAAGAATATCCTTTATTTGAGCATTGGGCAACACAATGGCCGAGTTCACCATAGCAAAAACATCTAGTATTAGTTCTTATGGGTGAATTTTGACATAGTTCATCAATATGGCTAATGTTTCCTTAATTTGAACATTGAAGGCCCTGAAATGTTATCAATGGTTGTCCATACCCTCCAAGGACTGGCAGAGATGGAGATACAGCAATCGTAGTGAAAACCTCATCAATATCTTTGTGACTCATTATTATCGGAGAGTCAGGAACTTCAATTTTGGATGTATTCTGGGATTCATAAATATCCATCATATATGCATGATCAGATTGCATCTTCTTCGGTAATCATAGGCTTTGACACTTAACCTACAAATATTGTAAATAAATATTAGGGGACAGTGCTAGTCGGTACACTATTGACACAATTTCTAGTGGTTTTGACCGGGTAAAAGTAGACACAATTTCTGGGTTTTGACTCTTGAAGACAATGAAACAGCTTCATAAAATAGGGCTTTTCTTTTTCCTTAGGATTAGGTAATCCATAAAGAGAAATTGAAGAGTGAAACCTATCCCACTATTTAATATATATTTTATGAGCCAAAGAAGAAATTAATGTGTCCCAAATGTCATGATAATGGAAACAAAAATTCCACAACAATATCCAAGTGATTTTATAGTAAATGAGAAATTGATCAAAATGATTACCCAAGAGTGAATCAATACGCTCAGAAAATAGCTGATATTGTTTATGAATGTATGGTGGAAGAAATTGTATCTTTGGACTAAAATCAAGAAGCCATTGGGTAAACCAAGCAAGAACTTTAGAGAGTTGTGGTAAATCCATACAGATAAACGAAAAATGTTGTCTAAAATTATTTTTATATAATAAGACTCTATCAAAAGTTTCTATATAATCCCAATAATTATATTCATTAGGGATACCTTGGGGCAGAATAATATCAAAAATTCTTCGCATAGCATTGGGATTTTCATATTCACTCATACTCATAACTTTTTTAATAATTATCTTACTATAGATGATGCATGTTTCAAACTGATCAGGATATATTGTTTGATGAGCTACCAAGTCTCTGCGAAACTTATGGGTAAACTCACAAGAATGTGTATCGTAGAGGATAAGCTCAAAATAATATCTAGGTTTTCTAGAAGTAACTGGATAATGAGAAAATTGCGGAAGTACTTGAGCAGCAATAAGAGTAGGATCTTCTTGTTGCAATACTTCAGGAGTATGATCAAGATAGCATATATGCAAAGCAGTAGGCCTTTGAATATATGGACTTAATATTCTATAAGAAGATTTAGAAGAAGAAGGCTTTGTATTTTCTTGGTCAAAGTCCTTTACGAAACTAGGATAATTTTTGTACATAGGAGGAAGTATTAAAATGTTGTTCTAGTGAATTTGAATAGATAAGTACATCATCTATATAAATAATAATGTAATCTATATAATGATTAAATATATCATTCATTATGTCCTGGAACTCCGATGGTGTATTTTTCAAACTAAAGGGCATGACATTCCATTTGTATTGTCCAAATGGAATATTAAATACCATTTTATATTTATCTTGATCTTTAATCTGTATTTACCAAAATCTTGATTTTAGATCAAATTTACTAAAGATTTGTGCATTATATAATCTTTTTAATAAATATTTTTTATTAGGGATTGGATATCTTATCCATTTTAAAACTTTATTTAATGGTTTATAATTAATAACTAATCTTGGTGCTCCTCGTTTTATTTCTGAAGCCTTATAAACATAAAAAGCAAAATAAGACCAAGGTGATTTACTTGGTCTAATTAATTTATTATCCATTAAAGATTTTATTTCCTTTTGACAAAATTGTACCAATTATTTACTCATTTGAATAGGTCAAGCTTTAGTGGGTATTTGGGACTGATGGAAAGTATCTTCATAAAGAAGAGTTACTTCATGTTTCTTTGTATCCTAAAATGCACTAGGTAATTCATTACATAAATCCTCTTTAAAGAGTTTTTTAACCTTTTCAATTTTATATTTAATTTCTATAGATTCTAATCTTTTTTCTAAGGTTAAATTTCTAATTTCGTTCTTTAAAAAGTTTATATGATTACTTTTTTACATGACTTTTCTTTTAAAGATGAAATTAATGTTCTACAAGTAGGAAATTCTAAATTGAAAGTAATATTTTTACCTTGAAATCTAGCATGAATTCTTACATCATCTGTAACACCCTAAATCTGGTCTACGCTCGTGAACCGAACCGGCATGTTACAGGTCCCGGTTAGGTCGGCTAACCCGAACCCAACTCGCGCGGATCTAATCTCGGCGTCTTAAGATGAAGATATTACTCGTTATGCATGGATGAATGCACAGAATCCTAACATGATACTACATGGATGACATGCAAACTAAATTACACACCATCACAATTACGATCAAAATCGATGAAAATTCTGAATAAAACGGACAAAATTTCCCCTAAAAGTGCAATTAGGGTCACCCTGTCAAAATACTATATATAAACATATATGCAAACATGTATCTATATATATCACGCAACTTCATTCACACAATCTGATATACTGTTTACTCACTCTAAAACTTGGGCCTCAACCCACCACGCTCCTGTTGCGCAATATATTCATGTTTCACATTCTGTCATCATGTCTTAGCATTCAATCATGTCACATCATCATATCATTGCATTTAATCATATCCTATCATGTCTTAGCATTTCACAACATTCACAATATAATAGCATCATAAATAGAATATTAACCACTCTATCGACTAACATGTGTGCAAGCGACAACAGTGCTCCTCCGTCCAAGCTGGCCCCTCCAACTCGTGATTATTACCTACATATAATAAAAACATGTCAGTAACAAGTGTTACTGGTCCGGAAAATAAAATAACTATAACAAGCTGGTTATGAGAGCAAACTCTCATATGAAAGAAAACATCATATACTCCACGTGAACACTCTGAAGGGCACTACTGAGGAGCCACTGGGCTGCAGACCTGGTAGCATCCTGAACTTACTGATCTTCTGTTGCTGATGCCGCTCTCGGCATTTTCTTACTTCATTTTCTGGTCTCAAATCCTAAGCCCTCTCTTTACCTCCATATTTCTCCTAGCCTTGAGCACGAAGGCCAAGTACTCTCAGGCAGTCGCCTTTAGTACCCTTTGAACCACAAGTCCGGACATGTGCTGTACTAAATAGTACCCGTAAACCTCCACGTTCTTCGGGTGTGAGGAACTCAAACGCGGAGTTGTCAGGATCCCTCGGGAATGGAACAGTCTGCTGGCACTAATCCAGAGCCCGCTTTGACTATCACGGCATCCGCTCATGGTACGTGCAGTCGGTTTCTCCATCTCTCGTCTCACTGAAAACGCGAAAACTATATATATATAGGGCTGGGTAGGGATTTATATAATAGGCCCGAAGGCAACTTGTGGTGGATCTTGTTTTCGAAATCATCCTCGAGGGGTTATTAATCCGGAAATCTATTCGGTTAGATGGCCCGAGTTAAGTGGGATCCGATAAAACGCCACTTAACCCGCCCTGCAGATATTAAATCAAACATACAATAGAAAAGAGTGAAAACAGAGTCGAGTCCTAAACGGACCTGGTAGAAGCTCCAAGCGTGTCATCGCGCCTAGGCGGCGAGCTCCTACTCCGTACCTACACATCAAAACTAAATACTAACGCTCGCTAACTAAATGATGCATCAAACTCAATAAATATCAATCAACAATCAAATAATAATAAGTATGAAAATAATTCTAAATAATCCTATTCATACCAATTTTACTGTGTTTTTACGTCATACTCGATTAGCATGCTCACATTTACTTATCTCATTAGATCACTTATCCTCCATGCACTATCAATCACATCATGTAACTTATCACTTCATCACTTATCCTCCATGCACTATCAATCACATCATAAATCAACCCTAGCATGTTGTGCTAACAATCATCAAGTTTAAATTATCAATTCGGAGGTAATTATACCTCACGTCATCGGCAATCGGTGACGGCTAAGGTTTTGTCGCGCATCTCGGAGCTCAAATTCGACTCTCGGCGACGTCTGAAGTGGATCAGGTTCGACTGGATGAGCTCCGTGGTAAGATCTGGCGAATTCCATCGAATCTGGTTTTTGGCAAGTTCCGGCGGTTTTCCGGTGGCTTCAGTGGTTTTCCGGCAACTTCCGGCGGTTTCCCAGCGATAGTCGCCAGCGGCATCTACTGGCTGGAAAGTGGTCATATTGGGTACCATTGGAACCGGCTCGGCGAGCCCGATGCGTCTACGCTGTCGACATGGTTGGCGGAGGTGGCGGCTCGCCAGAAAATGGTTAAAACAGGGGTTGGTCGTGGTGGTGTTGAGATCCGGCCGGGATGGGCGGCGCTGGCCTCCGTTCCGGTCGTGGAAGGTCGCTAGGGGGTCGAGGGTGTTGAGGCGACCACCCGATTGTGGCGGCGATGGTCACCTGCGGCGAAATCGATGAGGCAGGCACAACCCGGGCGAGGCGCTAGGCGCGGCGATTCTGGCATCGCAGCGGCCAGATGGCGGTCGGGCCTGGTCGGGACGGCACGGCGACACCGTGGCTGAGGCTAGGTGATGCCGATCTGTGGCAGGGTGGCGTCCACGGCAGTGGCGGCGACGCTGCACAGGGGCGGCGTCAGGGCAAGGTTTTGGGGAAGAAGGTGTTGGGAGGGAATAAAAGGGCTAGTGGCAAACTTGTAAATATTACTTGACTCGTCCCCGGCTCGAGTCAAGAATAATAATTACGTCGCCATAAATCCAAAAAAATTCCATAAAAATTGGGAAAAATCCCGTAAAATTAAACAAACACCAAAACATCGTAATGATATGCACTAGAACTATTAACCCACCCAAATTGCCCGTAACGCGTCCTAACGCGGTAAACAGCCTAAAACTAATTCTACGATTTACTATATATAAAAATAGAAAAAAACATAAGTGGCATACTCTCATATATTCTGATAACTCATTCTGTTATGCTGTGTTCATGACGTTATCATCATATACTTGGGTATGCATGACCCTCATAGCTCATACACGCGACTGGCGTCGGCTCAGTACACGTATTCTGAAATTGACTCGACTCAAAAATAACGGTCAAACCGACCGGTTCTGAATATAAAACCCTGACTCGAATCGTGGGTTTTACATCATCAATAGTAAATGGTTCTAAAATTGCAGTAATAGGATTTCCTAGAATTAATTCTGTTCCTGCATCTTGAACTAAAATAAAGGTTAAATATAAACGTGTATTATTAATACATACTACTGCATTAGACAATTTATATCTAATTTTTAATCTTTGATCATTAGTAGTAGACAATGCTTGAGTAGTTTTTTCATAATATTTAGTAGGAATTAATCCTTCTTGAATTATATTTCTATATGCTTCAGTATCTACTAACACCAAAGTTTCTAATATAAATTCTTTATTTATAATTTTTTTAATTTTTAATACATATTTTTTAGAAATAGTTTGTTCAATAACATTTAAATATTCTTGAGATGTTTCTCTAATTTGAAATTCAGAATCCTCAAATAATTTCAAGTTTTCTATTTCTTCATCAAAATTATTCTTTTTATTTTCGTCTATTAATTCTAATACTTCTATTTTCTTTCTTAATTGACTAATTTCAGTTTTTAAAATATTTATTTCACCACAAAGATCTTGCAGAGTGACTGGTTTATCTTTCTTCAATCTATCTAAAACCTGAGACATAGAATAAGAAGGATTTACTATAGCTTCTATTTTTTGTTTTGATTTTTTCTCTCTTGTAGAAGCTACAACTTTTTCAATTAGTGCTCTTTGTCGATCTTTGCCTTCAATAGAATCAATTATATCTAAGAGAAGAGATTCTCGTGTTGTAATCATATTAATACTTAAGTTATTCAATGCCATAACTGTATTATAATTTTCACATGCATAGTTAGAACTATAAGTGTTAGACATTGTATTTTCTTCATAATTTGATTCATCTATTTCTAATGCATCATATTCTAATGAATAACTGATATCTTCTAATAAAGATAATAAACTATCTTGTTCATCATCAGGAATATTTAGTTCTTTAATTTTCTTTCTTAATTTACATTGACTTCGTGTGTGCCCTGATTGACCACAATCCTAACACAAATAGGGCTAGAACTTTTATGTCTTCTTTTGAGGTCTTATTATTACCTCTTTACCATTATTAATTTTATTTACCTTTTTATCATAGGTTTATTTTTCCTTCTAATAAAAGGTCTTTTACTTATAGGTTTATTTTTTGGAGGAATAATGGGGGATAAAGAGGTTCCAAATTGTTTATAGAATTCTCCCAATTCTTTCTTCCTAAAAGTTTTTATTTTTTAAGTTGATTTTTTAAATTTAAATCGTTACATAAACTTAAACTTTCAGTAAGCACATCATTTATTAATTTTCCAAAAAAACAACCCATATGGTATAGTACCATTATTTTGATTTCTTATCTTATTTCTAATTTAGTCTGCAAATAAAGGAGGTAATCTAGCTAGAAATCTTGCTTTCTAGAAGTCAAACGTAGAATCGTCTCTTTGGTATAATAAAGATAAAAAATATCTTTATAGCATTTAAAATGGGTTAAAGTGTGACATTTTAAATTCATAATTAATTCTTGTGTCCTTTCTTTTAAAGTATTTATTTATCCTACAAAATGATGTAATATAGTTATAATTATTGTATAAACAATATCTTTTAAAATTTGATTAGTATTAGGATCTACTTTAGTAGCTCCTAAAATTTCAAATTTTTAAACACAATATTTAAGGCATATGGTTCCAACAGAGGAACAAATATCAAACCTTACTTAATTATTTCAAACGTTTGTACAATAGTAGTCTGGCACTCATACAACTTCGCTCTTATAACAGCTCACACCTTTTCACTCAAAGTAAATACACAATACACCACACTTATGTACATGTATTTACAAAGAAAAGAAAGAAGAGAGAAGATGGAACAGACTCATGAATGAGAAGTGGAGATAGACCGGAAAGGAGCAGAGGAAGAGAACCTGAAAAGATTGAGGAAGGAAAGGACTGAGACTCTCATGAGGAAGGAAAGAACTCAAGACTTCAGACTTGGTTGTAGGAACTCCCGATGCCTCCTTAAGAACCTCTGCACTCTTATTTATAAGGGTAGAAAAGTGTGACCGGACCAACCTGTTCACCATAACCTGTAACCGGCTGACGTGTCAAGATAAGGCTGATGTGGCAGATTACAATTGACATGGCAGATTACTTATATTATATATATATATATATATATATATATATATATATTACATCATTTTCTTTCCTTAAAATTTTTTGTTTTTTAAGTTGATGTTTTAAATTTACATCGTTACATAAACTTAAACCTTCAATAACTGCATCATTTATTAATTTTCCAAAAGTAAATGATCCATATGGTATAGTACCATTATTTTGATTTCTTATTTTATTTATAATTTGGTTTGAAAATAAAGGACATAATCTAGCTAGAAATCTTTCTTTCCAGAAATCAAGCGTAGAATCATCTCTTTGGTATAATAAAGATAAAAAAGTATCTTTATACCATCTTTATACATTAATATATTATGTAATGTTGTAATTATCTGTTATTCTAATTGACCATCAATATTCCATTCATACATGGATTTAGTATCATAGGACAATCTAGAATTTATTACATTTTCTTTGAAGAGAACTGAAGCAGGAGTAGGCCTTTGATAATAATATCTTCATATAGGAAGTGGTTGTTGTTGCATTGGCCTGACCATTTCAATTTTTCAGATGAAAATTGATTTATTATTTCATCCTGGGTTGCAAAAATCGGCCTATTCCGCTAGGAATTAACTGATTTAAATCTGATTAGTGGCAATCCGCATCAAAAAACACGTAAATCGGTTTTGGCTCGAATCGGCCGATTCAAGCCGATTCCACCTGAATCTAGACTCAGCTCAAATCGGTCGTTTCCAGCTAGCGGCAGGGAGGCGGTGAGGGAGGCAGTGGGCGACCCAAGGGGGGGCGCTGGGGCGCAATGTCGGCTAGGGACGGGGTGGCGGGCAAGTGGGCGAGGGGGTGGCGACAGGGGACTGGGTGACAAGGTGGCAACGGAGCAGCGGTGTGGGGCAGGGGCGGGGTGGGTCGGGGGCGGCGATCGGGGAGGGAAGATGCCAGCGTTGAGGAAAGAAAAGGGGGATGAAATAGCGGTGGCATTCTTGTATTTAAAAGTTGACTCGACTCCAACTCGAGTCAAAAATAATAACTACAAATAATTCAAAAAAATCCAAAAAATTAAGGAAAATATCATAAAATGTTATAAACATTATAAGATAAAAATGACATCAGAATGACATGTTCTATAACTAATAACCCAATAATTATAACTAAGTTGAAATTTTTGTATAGGACTGTTTTAGACCGATTTAAATGAACCAATTCTTGACCGATTTAGTGAGTCCCGTGAAAATCGATTCCAATTCCGATTCCATATTTTGCAATTATGATTTCATCTATATTATCTGTTTCACTAATAACTTTAATAGATTCAGTAATTTTTAGATTTCCTAATCTTCTACTTAATTTTTTTATAAATTATTCGTTTAAAGGACTTCTAGTATTAAAGCCTTTTGATAATATAGGTGGTTTAATTAAAACTGGTTTTATTTTTTTCATTTTCTATTAGCTTATCTTTCCCCTTTTCTCTAGGCATCCATTTTTCTTCAATTTGGGAAAGATGATTTGCTAATGTTTGTAAATGAAGATGGGTATAATTATTTTGTTTAATTATTATTGCCATCTCTTCATTCATTTTTTGATCTATTTTATATAGGATGTGTTAAGTGTTTAAAGTATACAATATTTACCTATGTTTTTAATATGATTTTGTACTTCCCGGGTATAAATATTATTAATTAGGTGATATTTCTCGTTTTATTCTAGTTAATTAATATTTTATGAGATATGCTTAATTTTAGAGTTTTAATGTAGAAAAAGATGAAACAAATTAAGCTTTGAAATTGAAAAGTCATGGTCACCCAATGGTTACTATAAAGAGTTCACAAAGCTCGATGAGGATGGATGTACGTTGCTTTTGCTGCATTTGAATATATCGAGGAGTTAGAAATTTGAATGGACATCATAATCAATTTTAATACATTGATTTGTAAAAAACCTCTTTCATGTATCTTGTGGCCATCTCATCTTCTATATAAACGGGTGGTCATTTATTGTTTAAGATATCTCAATTTTTGGCTTAAAACTAATTTTAGTTTTTGTAACTCTTTTTTTTCATAATGAGAAATAATTTCTTTTTTATAATGTTTTCTATTTTTATTATGGAGTAATCTTGTATTTTCTTCTAGAGAAGAATGAAACTTAACATGATTTAATTGAAGTTATTTCAACCTTTTATTCAATCTGATCGGATTGTTTGAATTATCATGTTCTTAATGCTAAGAATAGATTGATTGCCTATTTTTTGGATCATGAGGTTTAATTAGATTTCGGAAGAAATTAATTAGATTAGTCATTTATAATTCATTATACAACGAATCTTTTGACTTGTTTGTTGTTATGGAACCGTATGCGATTGTTTGTTGTTATGGTCGGAATATACATAATACCGTATGCGATTGTAAGGCAAATCTTATTGCATTATTTTGTTGATTAATCAATTATCATTGGGAGGTAGAAGTTATGCAAAATAATAAAAGCATGAATATAGTTATCCTAGATTGACGATTCGAGGGAATAGAAGATAAGAGTAAGATTTGTTGAAGATTAAATTCATGTTAAGGGAAATTTGACTATAAAATGAGTTTTATCATTTTAACTTTTTCTTTTATTTAAAGTTATTGTTTAAATTTAGTTAAGTCAATTTTTTTGTTTTATTTTTAATTTTATTTTCTTTAATTAATTTAAGAAAATTCATCTCTCTGTGGGAACGATACTTGAATTTATCATTATATTACTTATTTCGGCTATGTATGCTTAATGTCATTAAAATTATGCGAACAGAATGTTACTTTTATATTACTATATTTAATATTTCCTACTGGTGAATGTTTACTAGTTACAATTTTACTGCCACTAATATCCCATATTCTAGTTTCTTTAGAAACTGGATTTTTTATTTTACAAGTTTCTAGTTTCTCATTAAACTAATATGTGTATATATATATATATATATATATATATATATATATCCACATATTAATGTGGACTATCTGAGGTCCAGATATGTTTATATGTATATGATGAAACCCTGAGCATATCTGTTGCACCTAATTTCATAAGCCGCCTTCGACCCTCGCTCCTACCGGTCTCTCGCCGCTCTACGCATCCACCACTCCCTCCCCAACCCTCTGTCATCTTGGGTACGCCGCCGGATGCCGCTCATGGTGGCCACCACCTACGGCAGCCTCAACATGATGAGGCTGATTGTGGCCGCCAGGCCCGCCGTCGACATCAACCGGTCCTCTTCCCTGAGAGCAGCACAACCCTTCACTGTGCCACATCCGGCGGCTCCCTCGATGCAGTCGAGGCCGTCCGGATGCTGCACTCCGCCGGCACGGACATCGCTGCCATCGATTCTGGCAGCCACCACCCTCTCGACGTCATCGTCTCGCCACCCAAGCTACAAAGCCAAAAGCTTGCTCCGTCCAAGCTCCTAGCCACTTCAGTCGATGTGCCCGACTGCTTATGGGTGATTTTTGGGTTTTATGGTTTTCAGGTGGGAGTTGCCGACAGTGGAGTATTTAATTTTGGCTTCGACTGCTAATGATCTGTGGCGTGCGAGACATCCCACAATCAACCCGAAGAATGTGAAAGCTGCAGCAGAGGGACTTGCCCACAGTAATCCAACTTCATTCTTTGTCTAAATATTTTGTTGTTAATGGAGAACATAAATTCATGCCCATATCTAATTTGTTATATTCTGTGCAGCTAACATTCTTGAATTGTTCAATATAGCAATGTTTTTGTGCCATGTATCATTATGCTCCATTGCTTTGGTTAAAAAAATGATACGTGCTCCATTAAGACCTGCATGCACAGAGCAGTACGAAGGAGGGAATGCTCCTGGGATTGGTCACAAAGCATGCCATGAGGATCAAGATTGGTGTTATCAAACCACCTGCTTTCTTTCCCACCGTTTGTTTATCGACAAACAATGGTTTTACCTCTGGAAATTTCAATTCCAGTTTCCATATGCATCGATTCCAATTCCAGCATGATCAAGAGCATTCCCCTTCGTGCTGCTCTGAGTCGGAGTCCATAGCCCAGGAGTAGGTCGCTGACCACATCTCCGCCATCGCTCGTGCGCGCCCGGCCGGGACACCCTGCTCCACCTCGCCGTCAAGTTCGACGAGCTCCGCGCCGCCCTCGCCCTGGCCAGCGCCGACGCGGACGCTGGCGTCTCCTTCCAGAACGAGGCAGGGTGGAACACGTCCTCGTCGTTGCTGCTGTCGCCGAACACCAGGTCGACGCCGCCGAAGCCGGCCTTCACCGGCGAGAAAGGCGATGGCTTTCTGGTTCGGAAGGTGAATATGACATTGTGGAGCTCGTAGACCTTGGCTTTCCACCGCCCCGCTTTGGTCACTTCTACCCCCGGCCGGTAGGTACACACTGCTCTGCGCGGCGAAGCTCGCCTCGTCCTCGGGCGAGAGCGAGGCTCCGGCATGCTCGATCGTGTCAAATACCCGCCGCGGTTGAGCACTGGTAGCGTACCCGGCAGGAGCCTGCGAGCGGCGTCTCTGTTGCCGAGGAAGAGGAAGCTTTGCTCCAGCGCGGTGGACCTTTGGTATGAATATAGTGAGTAGAGGAGTACGAAGGGGCATTGCGGGCTTCGAACTGTCAGCATTTAGTTGTAACCGTCAGTTTTGAATGAAATGTACTGGCGGAAAACTAGGAGTTGGGCTGGAAAACAGAATAAAAGGGGAGAAACAAACTGTAATTGGCATGACTTGAAGAATTGAATTCTTGATTTTGTTTTTCCATTTATCTTCTTCCTACTTTCTAGAACGATCAACAAGGGAGCAAGGGTTTCATCCCTGTCCCGTCCTCCACCATTTCAGTCGCATCCTCCCAACCTCCTCTGTTTTGCAGGCTGGTCGTCAAATCCATGGCCCCACCGAAGCAAGGGAACAAGCAGGGAAAAGGGAAGGAGCTCGTCGTCGATTTGGGGGAGGAAACTCACACCAATTTGGTATCAGAGCAAGGCGAGGGAGGTATGAATCCATCACCCAACTCGGTTGAATTATCTCACATTAAACAGATTCAGGATCATTTGATTACTGCCGTTGCTGAAATTTCTGCAAAACTCGAATTGTTACTGCAATCGAGGGTTGAGGATAGGGGGAATCTGGATAATCGTGAGGGAATTGGGACACCTCATATGAGGGTTCCTGTTGTTGGGTTGGATATTGATGATCAATGGCAGGATAGTCGAAGAAACACCCAAAGGGAAGAACAGGCGAGGATGTCGGGAGGAAGGATTCCGCAAGCTAGACCGGGAGGGGAATTGCCAACCATGTCTTCAGGGGAAGGTTTCAGCAAGAAATGCTCAGATCAAGGGTGGAACCTGTTCGTCATAATGTCCAGGGGGGTTTCATCCAATTGTGCAAATTGAGGACTGCTTGAAGGGATCCAAACTAAGTTTCCCTAAATTCGATGGGGCAAAGGATCCCATCTCATGGTTCAGTCGAGCAGAGAAATTTTTCAAGTTGTACAATGTCCATGAAGCATTGCAAGTCGAACTAGCAAGCTTCCACTTGGAGGACGACGCCCAGATTTGGTTCGATATGCTGCAACAACATCAGGAAATGACTTCTTGGCAGCAGCTGAAAGAGGCCATGAACTTGCAATTTGGACCCTCGGATTATGAAGATTTTTACGGAGATCTCACTCGATTATCTCAGGATTCTTCAGTCCAAGAATACACTGCTCGATTCAATAGATTGGCATCAAGAGCTGGACATATGACCGAAAAATAGAAGATTAGTAGTTACACTTGTGGTCTCAAGTCCCAGCTGCGAATGGAGGTAAAAGCAAGAAAACCAGAGACTTTATTAGATGCACAAGGACTCGCCAGACATTTAGAGCATCATGTGAGCCAGAGATTGCATACATATGGAAGACAAGTGAGAGGGAATTCTCAATACACAGCTGCTCCCTCTCAAAAGGAACACAATTCGGAAAGTAGCAAAGGCGAAGTAGCTATGGATGCAGATTTTCAACCTAAAGAGACAACTACCGGCAGGAAGTTCAGTGTCAAACAGTTGCAAGAAAGGAAAGAAGCAGGGTTATGTTTCAAATGTGATGAGAAATTTTTCCCTGGACACAAATGCAAGAAGCTATTCACCATTGAAGTCATAGGGGAAGAGGATCTTTCAGCACAAGAGGACAGTGCGCAGGAAGGGGATTCAATGACTCCGGCAATTTCTTTTACTGCATTAACTGATGCATCACTTGCTAACACTATGAGGTTGTTGGGGAAAGTGAGAGGACACCAAGTAACAGTGCTAATTGATTCGGGGAGCTCACACAACTTTTTGAATGCAAGTTTGATCCGGAAATTGAAGCTGCCGGTGGAAACAAACAAGAGCATAAACGTTCAGGTTGCTATTGGCGAGAGAATAAATTGTGGGGAACAGTGTAAGAGCGTTGAGTTAGATCTTCCCGGGTATAAGACGGTGACAGATTTCTTCGTCCTTCCGCTGGCAGAATTTGATGTTGTTCTCGGCATCCAATGGTTGAAGACATTGGGATCCATACTATGGAATTTTGAATTCCTAACAATGTCTTTCACTGAAAAAGGCAAAACAATAGAGCTGCATGGACAACTTTTCCCCCTTGGTCAGTTGTGTGATAAGAAGAAGCCATCCCATTCATTCAAAACCCAAAAACAGGGGTTGTTAATGAATTTACAGGTGGTTCACACCCTGCAGCACTTCAAGATGCCATTATCAATCCTACCAAAAGAACAAGTGGACAAGTCGCTACAAGCATTTGAACAAGTTCCACTCCCAGCTCCGGCAATCACTCAATTATTTTTTCACGAATTTTTCCAGCTTCCTGGCATGCTACTTTCAATCATTTCTGATAAGGAGATAAAACATTATCCTGATTTAAGGAGAACGGTGGTTGCATTCGTTGGTCGATCCTATAGGAGCTCCGAGCAAACATTGCCCTCTGTTCTTGTTATTGCTGTTATTTCTGCATCTTTAACTTCTAAGGCCAGGCTTGGTACTTGTGGCATTCAGCAGATTGGGGGCCACTTGGGATCAAACAGGTGCACGTCTATTGCTGCTGGGATTAATGCATTGGCTTTGAAGCATGGCATTTCGTCGCGCCTTGGCCAGCTGTTATTCCTGTACCAATTTCTTACCTTATACTACTCCAATGGCGGATACTTCCTTGTAATTCGTAATCTGTACAACCTTGGGGACAAGGTTCTTGTAAAGGGGAGGGTAATTGGTATGAATATAGTGAGTAGAGGAGTACGAAGGGGCATTGCGGGCTTCGAACTGTCAGCATTTAGTTGTAACCGTCAGTTTTGAATGAAATGTACTGGCGGAAAACTAGGAGTTGGGCTGGAAAACAGAATAAAAGGGGGAGAAACAAACTGTAATTGGCATGACTTGAAGAATTGAATTCTTGATTTTGTTTTTCCATTTATCTTCTTCCTACTTTCTAGAACGATCAACAAGGGAGCAAGGGTTTCATCCCTGTCCCGTCCTCCACCATTTCAGTCGCATCCTCCCAACCTCCTCTATTTCGCAGGCTGGTCGTCAAATCCATGGCCCCACCGAAGCAAGGGAACAAGCAGGGAAAAGGGAAGGAGCTCGTCGTTGATTTGGGGAGGAAACACACACCAACCTTCAACCCGTCGAAGCCTGCGAGGGAGGTGTCGGTGCAGAGGTCGGCGCCGCGCTTCCAGATCGGGTAGGTGTCGGAGGGGAGCAGCGAGCTCTCGAAGTGGAACAACATCTCCATCTAGAAGTTCGGCATCCGCCGGAGGACGTTGAGGAGGTGGCGTGCCGTCGCCAGCGAGGTTGAGGGAGTTGGCGTGGATGGGAGTGGGAAGAATGCGACGGCTCGAGAGTAGAGGGGATGGTGAAAATAGATATGGCCGTTATTATAATTGGACGGTTTAGATTAGAGCTGTGACGGTATCCACTGTATTGTGACGGTATCCACTGTATGTCAAGAAGTGCTTTGAATTTGGCGGTGGAGTTGGTGCCCTGTATCTAACTTTTTGGGTTTAGGGGGTTTTGTCAGAAAAAATAAAATTTATTGTGTAAAAAATATGAATATATCAAATAAGGGAATACATGTATATCATGAAAGATTTTTTTATTTAATGTATGTGGTCATGATTAAATCTTTTTCACTTTCCCCATATGCTACAAATCAAATAAACTAGTTTAGTTGCATTGAAACAAAAATAAAATACTTTAATTAAAATAATACACTTCATAAATTATTTATGCAAAAAAAATATTTGTAGAATGAAACTAAATTAATAAATTATAATTATAAGAAAACTATATTTGTATAAAAAAACTGAAGATAAATTACAATTACTATTTATTTTCGTTTGATTGAAGTCAACACTTTGTCACTACCTTCGTTCTCTTCTTTTATGCTCAAATCTAAATATTTGTATTTTAAAAAAAACAAATCAAATTTAGCTATGATTTTTTTTATAAGAACAAAATTTTAAACTAAAGAAGGGGAAAAAAAGTTAACAATATTGAACCAAATCAAGCTAACTTTTTCTTTTAAGATAAGATAAGAAGGGGGTAACTACTTTTTTCCCCTGAATATGGGTTTGTGGTTGTTAAAGTGAATAAAAAACTTGTAAAAGGCCGTCCTCAACAAAATTATAAAGCCACTTAAGAATCCATTTCGTTACCTTTTAATTGTATAAAAGTAATATAAAAAATTAGGGTGAGCAAATTTTTGTATGTTTGGCTAACCTAAAATTATTTCCAAGGAAATTTTAAATTTCCATCAAGTGAGGCCAATATCAAATTTTCTTCACGAAAACTTTTTTCTTATCTCTGGTGGTAAGAAATTAGGGAAATTTTCTCGCATCCGATGCTCGACCTTTCTCGACGCCCACTTCTTCCCCACTTCCCATGTGGTGTAACAAGTTGATGCACAAGACTATACATGCATATACACTGTGTAAACATGCACAAGGAACTACGTACACTTGCTCAAAGAAAGAGAGATGACCAAACACTTAACCTCCTCCCCACTTCTATAGAACTGGTGGTTCCTACAATGCTTTCCTCTGCGCATGCGGTGCAGGGAGAAAAGCAACCATCGGATTCACATGTCGCTGTTAAGGTGGCTTCACAGACTTGTAAACTATTATTTTCTTAAAAATTAACCTCAATACAGTTATTCAATAATTAGATAGCATCAAAATTATAAATTTTTTTAGTTATCTTCAATCAAGGGCTACCATTCACTGTGTGTTGGGTGCACAGAGAACAAAATCACTGTAGGAATCAAGAGTTCACTTCTATATATACCCCTACAATCAAGGGGCTACCATTCATTGTGTGTTGGGTGCACAGAGAACAAAATCATCGTAGGAATCAAGAGTTCACTTCTATATATACCCCCTATCCCCCTGTCAAAAAATAAAATGAGGGAGAGACGAAGGAAAAGGATAAAAGAATTAGAGAAGCCAAGTTTATTGCTCATTTCTATGAAATTTTCCACCATCAGAGGTATCTTTAAGTGACCATCCTTGCTAGACTATCAACTTCCCATAGTTGTTACCCTATCATTCCTTCCCATAGTTAATGCCCTCTCATTCCAATCCCCAATAGCTAAACTTCCACTTCTACCTTTATAATTTGTAAAAAGTATAGTGAATTTCCCTCTTGTCTTCCTTTCATTTTATTTATTATGTGCTTCGATTTTATTGTTTCGTAGGTAAAATCACTATGAATTTCCCTTTTGCACGAACCTCATTTCGGTACATGAACCTCATTTTGGGTTCACGGAGCTCTAATCCCTTAAATATAAATGTGACACCACTCAAAAACCTCATTTCTAATTTGCAGAGCGCTCATCCTGCAAACATGAAGGTAGCTCCACTGGAGAACCTCATTTCCAACAGAAGTTGTATTGGAATAATATTGGCTTAGGAAGACTTTGCATATTTTTTTATCAATAAAGGGATAATTGTGGAAAAAGGCTTTGAGAATATTGAATCTGAAATCCTTTAATTTACTTTTACATCTAATACCTACTAGGGGTAAGATTTTATTTATAAGTGAGAATAAATTATAGATTTTCAACTTCGGTTAACCACTTCTGAGGAGAAGACTTAGGTCCATTAGTTCGTATTTTGGGCTGGGTCATTACAGATGGTATTAGAGCAATTTGGTTCTGTGTTGGATGGTGAGTTGGACTATGTATGTTGGTTAGGTTACTGATCATGGACAAAAACAAGACATGAGTTAGGGCTAGCAATGGGCTAAAATATAGGAATTTTAAAGACGAAAAATTTTTAAGGTGGGTATATTGTGAGAACCCGCAACATATGTATTGTGAGATCTAGCATCATAGCCTCATTTTTAATATCTATTAAGGTAAAATCCTATTTATAAATGAGAATATACTATAGATCGTTTAACTTCGGTTAACCACTTTTGAGGAAATGACTCAAGCCCATTTCTATTGAAGATGAGGCTACCCACTCTTATGGAGATTACTAGTAATGAATGAAATCCTCCATAGTTCTATGATGCCTTACGTATATTATATCAAGTTTTCCCGTATGTAAATGGGTCATATTGTTGTTTAACTCACACATGTAGAAAACCATGTTCTTACAATGATTGCAATTTTAGTTGTTAAAGGTTAGATTTCTAGTCGCAAATAAAAATTTGCAACTAGATTTGCCATTAGAATCGAGCAGTCGATGAAAGCACAGTAGCAAACACCTTTTGCAATCGGAAACATGCGGTTGCAAATTTTGCATTCGCTTTCTATTGATAAGTTGTCCTAGATTATATATATATATATGGAGAAAGGATTGCTGTAATTGAGCACAACCATCTTGGCTGTGCTCAATTTTTTTCAGCCGTTGGATTGAATCCAACGGTTGAAAAAACCCAAGCACCATCTTCCCCCTGCTCCCGCTCCTGCTCTCGCTCCCGACGTTGCCGCGCTGATCGCCGCCAACACCACTGTTTTTGCCGGCGCCGCCTTGGGTCACCCGGGGCAGTCCGAGCTTGGGGAAGAATCGGGAAGGGGGGGGGTGGGCTAGGGATGGTCGACCCGGCGGTGACCGAGGTTTCTTTCTCATGTCTGCTATAAAAGGTGACCCAAGCAGAAAATAGAGGTACATCATGAACTTCTCCCTAAAAATATAAAAAAAATTCACGAAAATACCAGACAATAAAATAATCAAATTCTAATGGATTATTTTATTTTATGGTATTTTACCCTATTTTGTTCATATTTTTTGAGAGGGGTAGTTTTGTAATAAAAACTTGACTCGGTCTCGACTCGAGTCAATATTAAGAAATAAATCCCAAAAAATATTAAAAAATAGATTAAAATACCATAAAATAAAATAATCTATTAGAACTCGATTATTTTATTTTATCATATTTTACTATATATTTTTTATTTTTTGAGATCAATTTTTATAATATTGACTTAAGTCGGGACCGAGTCAAGTTTTAATTACGAAATTGCCATCGAGCCCCCGCCTCCCCTGTTTCTCCCTACCGACGATCATCCCCCCCCTCCTCTGTTTTTCTACTCCACCCCGACCGCCGATGACCTCGCCGCCGCCGTCACCTGCACCACCGCCGGCCAACGCCGCCCCTCTTTCCCTTCCTTTGAACTGACTAATTACTTACATAGATATACCAAATAATTGTCACACATTTACTACCACATATGTACATGTAGTTCTGCCAAATATTAACTCGTTCCTTCAGGATGGACAATATCCACATGAATTGCATAGCCACAATCGACTTGACGGTTAGAAATAAATGATCTATACTGTATAAACCTCCCCACCAGCCTAGTGTTTTATGTGTAGTTTGTTGTCGGTTTAATCTGAGTAGTATGCAGTTGGTCTGGTTCAATCAGTCTGGTACTAGGAGGATCCCTGTATATTGTCGTGGGCTTAGGCATTAGTCACGTCCACTGTTGAATTTTCCAGGTCAATTCCAATGGTCAAGTTTATGGTTTATGTGATGTTTGGTAGTGTTGTATAGCTTAGGGTCATGTTATTATGCATTTCGTTTGTGTCTCGCTTTTGATGTCGCGTTAGCTTAGAGTGCTAGTTGCTTAGTTATGACATTCAGGGTTCCTTGTCAACCCTAGTTGTGCCCTAAAAGCATTCCTGAGGCTCCCTCTTTCCTTCCCCAAATTTTCCCATCCCCCTCTCTCCCTTTTTTCTCTCTATTTCTAGCCGCAATATTGTGCCCAGTGCAATGGCGCTCCTCCAGCACCTTTGCATTGGTGCACAGTGCAGGTTTAAAACGTCTCACCCTCCTCTTTCTTTTCTCCCTCTCTTCTCCTCCTCTCCGCCCTAGCCACTGCCGCCACCCATTCTCCCTGGTCGTCGTACCGCCACCATCCACTCCATCTCCCCTCTCCTTTCTTCTCCCCTCCTCTCCTTCCTCCTTCCTTTTTTCCCATGTTGAGGTACACTTTCTCTCCCCCATTTCTTTTGTTTTTGTATGATCCGTGATTGTTTGCATGTAGATCTCCTTCTTTAATTCGGCATGCACATAGGTAAATTATCATCATCCCTAGTAGATTTATTAGTTTCCTCATTATTTTTGTGTTAAAAAATTGACCTTTTGTTAAAGGTAATTTTTTGTTGTAAAATGTAATAAAAATATTTCTTTCAACCCAAATTTGTAAAATGTACTAACCAATATACCTAATAACAGTTGAAACAAGAAAAATATTAAACTTTATAAGTTTCGGCCATGTCCTAGCAATCTCGGTTTGCGTACCAAATTGATTAATTAATTTAATAGTTAAAATAATAATATTTCAACTTGTAATTGGATGTGAAATGATCACGGAATGAAAATGTTACATTAAATGATAATTAAATTAATTATCTTAATTAAGTAAACAATATATGATTATTTGGATAATGATAATTTATGATTCACGGGCGCAGTTCTAGGAATTGACATCTCAAGAAACTCTATTAGAGATTATCAAATCTATATGATCCAATATCTTTCAACTTCTACAAATTTAAAGTCATTACGATAAAATTATCATCAAGATTAAGTTTAAATAATTGATCCAACATCTTAAGTTACTTTTCATAATTTTACTGAGATCTTATTTTCAATTAGCATGTTATGTATCTCAGATAAATTGCCCCAAATCTCCCGGGCATTTCAATATCTCTTGTTAAATTTAAGTGCATTGAGTTGAATAGCGAAAATTATTGCATAATGCACTGAGATCTCCGCCTAATTTTCTATATTTATTTTATAGAATCTATTTAGTATGATGATACATTGAATATGAAAATGGCAATGGTGTGAAGTGTGTGTTTAATTTTTATGTTCTTGCATGTCATGTCATTTTACTATGTCAAGATTGTCTTCATGTCATTGCATGCATTTATCGTATAAGGTTTGAGTAGTGATCTACACTTGCTAAGTTGTGCTGGAGTTGAGCTTGTCAAGCTAGGATGTGGCGCTTGCCACACATGTCTGTTAGGACTCTTTTCTGTTTGATCCACTACTTGGCTTTATCGCAGTTTTATTTTTATGACATAGGATGTAATTAATGGCATTTTATTGGATCCCATCGCCGATGGGCCACCTTATTGAATTTTTTGAATAAATAAAATTTTAATGTTGAGATCCCTTAATGAGTTTGTGAAAGATGAGATCCAACTCAAAAGTTGCTCTAGCGCAATTTATCAGCCCTTACTACATCTTATACCTATTGTATAATTTTTGAATTTTCTACATGCATGATGGATGAGAATTTGATGCGCACTAACGAGCTTGGTCGATACCCATTTGTGGTGCTCGGTTTGACCATTAATATATATGATTATGATTACGATTATTAGCTACAGTAGTAACTAGCAGTATGTATTTCAGCATGTTCATGCTCTACGTTGAGTATATTCCGATAATGCAATGTTTCATTTATGATCAGTTAGGTCATATTTGTCATGAGCATGTTGTCGCTGACTAGATTTCGGCTCATGCATTGTACTAGCACCCTACAATTGAATATTCCGATTTGTTTACATGTTTAGTTCAATGATTATAATTATGATCAGGCTCTATTGGCCATATTGGATTATTTTCATGATGATGTGGGGATGCATTTTCTGTTTCATGTAACGTTTCCCGTGGATGATGAGTCATACATCTGCCAGTTTGGAATTGTTTTCTTGTAGTTATTTTAGGACCGATAATCTTTGATTATTGACATATATTTTCTATATAGCGTGGTGTTACAAGTTTGGTAAGAGGCACACAAGGATCGAGAATGACTTATGGGGAAGATGGCTTGGTCTCTGTGTGGTTGTAGTTTGCTCATGTTGATGTGAGGCCTGTGGGCTATGTGAATATGATGATGAGGCCTGTGGACCATATAATATGAATAGCATGTTGGGCTAATGAGCCAATATGATTATTCATGTATGAGAGCAGTCAGGCCTTTTAATTGAATTGCAAAGTTACCATTTGTATAAATGTAGAACAATTATTATCACTAACTT
Organism: Piper betle; assembly: GCA_033002965.1. NCBI lineage: Eukaryota > Viridiplantae > Streptophyta > Magnoliopsida > Piperales > Piperaceae > Piper > Piper betle. The sequence continues at coordinate 35,939 of JAURVB010015154.1, forward strand.
GTGTTTGAGCTATTTTACAGGCGGTACAATTTGGGGCACTCAAGTCTAATCATTTTGTGCAGGATTTCTCCAAGCCCCTCAATCCTGCAATTGAAGGTTAAGATAGTTCAAGTATACTAAACTATGTTACTTATGTAAGTACATGAAGCAAAGAAGAAACACAAGTTGAAGGAGCTTCTATATTATTTTGTTTTATAGGAAAAAGGTTCTTGTGAAGACTAGGCAAACCAAGCACCTCAAGAATGTTAAAATGTATTGTGGTTGTGTGAAGATGTGACGTGAATGAGCTATGAATGTGTGAAACACAATTGTAATGTGTTCTGGGTGATGAAATAAAAAATTGTAGAATGATCTACGTTTGTTTTTGTTAAATATAAAATTTATATAAGTTGTGAAAATTTTCCTATGTCCTACTTATAGGGGAGATATATGCTTGATTTTTCTTAGGAATTGAAGTCTTTTTTGCAACTTGGATTCCTTTTGGATATCTTATTTGCATGAGTGCAGCCTTATAAGTCTATGCGTGTATTTGAATGTTCATGTGTGTTTTTAATGCGCATTTAGATTCCCTTTGGCCTTCCATTTTTTGACACCTTAAGTAGTTAGGTTTGGTACTATTATCGACTTTTCATAGTAAATGGCCAAAGAGGAGTGGTCTAAGATTTAATACTTTAATTCGGTTCGAGGTCAAATCGAATTAGCTTGTTACATATACACAAGAGAGCCTACTTTAGTAGGATGTTAATTCAATCAATATATTTCTAAATATTTAGACAACAAAAAATTTTACATGACCATTATTTGAATTAAATAATCCAAAACCGGAGGCTTAAATTTGTCGGAGAGAACCCCATAACATCCAAAATTTTGGATTTAACCGTATTAGAATAGCTCACGAATAAATCAATCTTCAATGGCTGAGCATCATGACCACCGAATTCTCAATTCCCTTCATCACACCATAGCCTTCTTATATGCCTAGACAAAAGCCTAAAGCACAAAACAAAAATTTATGATCATAGTGATCTAAATTCACTCATGCCATCATCCAAAACCTCAATTCACAATGATCGAACATGAGGTGGCTCCATACCACTTGCTAGAAACCTTGACTTAATCATCAAGAGAAATAAAATATATGCTTAAACATATCTTACTTTGCATGAAAAAATCCGTGTCTATATATATATATATATATGAACTTAATATTTCTTTAAACATTAATCATTTGTCTCAGTGGATTCAAACCACTGTCTCAATTGAAAAAATCAATTGTGTTTTCACGTTTTAAGCTAGAGACTCGTCTTCGAAGTAGATAGAAATAAACAGATGCAAAATTAGGAAAGTAAAGGATAAAGAAATTAGAGTATGGGGAATTGTACAGTATTACAGGCAAAAAGTTTTCTATTGATTGCCATCAAACATAAACTCAAGAGCACTAATAAATTCGTTTTGAAATTTCGTAAGTTCAATCTACTCACCAATTCATTTATAAATTCATTCTGAAATTTTGTTTTCAATTGTATTTCTTGTGGCCCTGCAAAGAGATTCAGTGTTCAATTCTTAAACTGATTTTATTTTATTTTATGGCTCATTGACAAATTAGGTAAAGCCAGCTTGCTACTTAAATAATATTGCCCAAACTAGACAGTGAGTTATAGTCTGTGAATAATGCGACGATGGCGGTGCAGCGGGGCACTGGGGTTAGGGATCCAGATGGGTCTTCGATCCCCTTTTATTTTAAGAAAATAATAACGTTTGAGATGCCACTTGCGTCAGTGAGCTTGCAATTGCATTTTCGAATGAATTCATTTTTTTTAAAGTTTTAACCTATAAGATTCCATTTCAAATTGGATTCTTTTATGTTAACGTGTTTTTAAATTGGATTTTAAAATTGAACAAAATATTGATATTTCAATATTGATTTTGATTCGTTAAAATATTTTAAAACTGATATTTTTAATTAGTTATCAGTGAAGTAGTTGATAATAAAAATTTAATACGTCGAATATTCATTTGTAAGATGTATTGATTAGAATTCAATAATGTAGAATTTCCAAAGTTAACTAATATTTTGATTAAAATGTATTCTTTTTAATTTAATATTATTTGATTTTTTACAAAAATTAGTATTAATAGTATAAAACACTAGAACACGGACGTTAGTGGGTTGTGCCATTTGGGTGTGTTGGGAGGGAACTGGAGCTTTTTAACGAAATGAATGAGAAGGGATTCAAGCCGAATGCGTATGCGTATAATGGATTGATTGTTGGTCTTTGTAAAGGTAGGAAGGTGGTAGAGGCAGAGAAAGTGCTTAGGGAGATGTTGTGCAGTGGCGTCGTTCCCGATGCTGTGGTGTATACGAGCCTTATAGATGGGTTTTGTAAAGTTGGAAATGTCCGAGCTGCAGGTGTTTGGTGAAGGAAATAGAGGGTGGGAGGGATTGGATTTGATTCGGTAGTGTATACGACGGTCGTTAGTGGACTCTGCCGATATGGGAAAATGGCTGAAGCTGAGGAATTTTTAGAGAGATGGTCAGCTGGGGATTGCCCCAAGATGAAGTAACTTTTACTGCACTGATTGACGGTTACTGCAAGAATGACCAAATTAAGAAAGCTTTTTCTCTTCACAACCAAATGGTTGAATCAGGCCTGAAACCGAACATTGCCACGTACACCGCACTGACTGATGGTTTGTGCAAAAATGGAGAGGTTGAAACCGTCATTGAGCATCTCCACGAAATGTGCAAAAAGGGATTAAAGTTGAATATTTGTACATATAACTCACTTATTAATGGCTTGTGTGAAGTTGGCAATATGGAACAGGCAGTAAAGACGCAATCACTTATACGACTCTCATGGATGCTTATTGCAAGAAGGGAGACATAGGGAGCTCAGAATCTGCTATGTGAGATGTTAAATAAAGGTCTCCTGCCAACTTTTGTTACATTTAATGTTTTGATGAACGAGCTTTGTAGATTAGGAATGTTAGAAGATGGTTTGAAGCTACTTGGTTGGATGCTGGATAAGGGTATAATGCCAAATGCAACAACGTACAACTCCATACGGAGGCTGCATTGCGTACGAAACCATATGAAGGCTGCAACCGAGCTTCACAGGTCAATGCCTTCTTATGGAGTAGTACCTGATCAGAACACCTACATTACAATAGTAATGGGGTATTGTAAAGCTAGAAATATGAACGAAGCTTTCTATCTATACAATGAAATGATGAATGGAAATTCTTGTAATGCTCTTATCAAGTTTCTTTTGAAAAAAAGAAAGTTGTTGAAGCAAGGAGCATTTTTTATCAGTTGAGAGGAGATGGTGGTGTTGTTGATAGAGAAATATACAACACTTTTATAGATGTAGCCTACAATGAAGGAGATGTGGATATGACTCTTGCTTTATGTGAGGATGTAGCAGAAAGATGCCTACATGTTATTAACTTACAGACTTGAGGTAATACAAAAAAGAAAATTCTTGAAGCAAGAAGCATATTTGATCAGTTGAGAAGAGATGGTGGTGTTGTTTTTGATAGAGAAATATACAGTACCTTTATAGATGTAGCTTGCCATGAAGGAGATGTGGGTATGACTCTTGCTTTATGTGACGTTGTAGCGAAAGATGCCTGCATGGTATTAACTAACAGACTTGAGGTAATACAAAAAAGAAAATTATGGAAGCAATCAGTTGAGAGGAGATGGGAGTGGTGCTGTTGATAGCGAAGTATACAATACTTTTGTAGATGAAGTTCACCATGAACGTGATATTGATATGACTCTTGCTTTATGTGAGGATGTAATAGAAATGCTTGCACGGTGTCAACTTTCAGCCTTGAGGCAACACATACCAAAAATGAATCTGTTGAATCGTTGGTAGTTTTTAATAATTTCAATTAATTAATATACATTTTGTTCCTATTTTGAAGTAGGCTGATCAGAGAATTGCTTAATTAATGGAGCCAGGATATGGGGTTCTCTTGCGCCGAAAAATTGAGAGGGTGTGGAAAATGAAGATTCTAATAATTTGCATGGTGCACAGAGATGGTTCTTTCCTCTTGCATGAAAATAAAGTTAGAAGAAGGTGCTTGCAATATTTTGTTGCGCTTAATTACATACATTCGTGATGAATTAAATTTGTCAATATGTTGACTGTGCTGATAAGCAGACTTTTATGTCATTTGATTGGTTATATGGTGGGAATGACCACAGTTTAGTTTCTGCAGATTTGTAAATCACGATTCCATGAGTGCCCACTGGCAAGGTTCCTCCTTAAAGAGGTGAGATTTTGTTGCAAAACAAGTCTCTCACTTCAAGCACAGGTGTTTTTCCTTGTCCCTGCCATGCTACTCTTCTTTTTGTATAACTTTTTCCTCGGTTGATCGAAAACCTGGCTTCTTATTCTTTGATCTCTTTACTTGCTACCACATGTTACTTATAGCTTGTTTCCTGAATTTAGAGCTAATCTTATATAATGATAGAAGATAGTTGTGGATGGTAAGATCTCCCTAAAGCAAATAATCACCAGCGTTGATGACATAATTTTTAGATTGTCTTTCTAGTGAAGAAATGTTGATATATTAAGCTAAGAGTCCCCAGTTATGTTGTCTAAACTGTTTTTTTTTCATATATGTTTTATAATCGAAAGCATAGTTTGAGGAGCTCCTTTTTTTTTTTTGGAATTTAGATCAGGAATGAAATTTTGAGAAGATATGTTTATCCGAAGATTGTAAACTTGTTCTTGAGAAGTCTAATTCAGCAGTGAATTTATAATTTGGATATGACCTGTCTATCTATTTGCTATCATTGTCAACATTTATTTGTTGTTGGACTAAGTGACAGACATATCTTGATTACCTAAATGTCTTCTGCCTGTAATTTCTTCATGTATACTTGTGTCTGGTCCTGATTGTGATGTGTATAATCAGAGTTGTGGACAATTTGAAACGGCTATTTTTGTCTTGATTCTGACCCCTTTGTGTCTGGCTGGTGTCCTAGTGTCCACCTGAGCAGAAGGTGTCCAGAAACATGATTAATTAAATTTGCGCCCAACTTAAACAAGTGTAGCTTTACTTCTTTTATTTTTTATTTATTTTTTATAATACTGATGGCTTACTAGGAGCAGCTGGCTTTCCTTTCTTCCCTGAAGGTTCTCTCATGTGTGGTTTATATGTCTGTAAGCTTCTGATGCTGGGAGTAAGATTGAATCCCTTGGTCACTGTAATATCTGGGCCTGTTCTACAGTTGAAGTCCTTATATCTTCGCACTTGAAAGTGGTCAATGCGGACAGTAGGTCAGAATGGATTCCTTATTTGGATGGCTTCCTTCTTGGTTTACCTGGCTCCTGGCATCAATTTGAAATGGTCAATTTTGGATTATTTATGTGTCTGTCTCACCAGTTTGGATAGAAAATGTATCCTGAATTAATTAACATGGTCTAAGTTTCCATTAAGTATTCAACTGCACTTATAATTAAGCTATTGAATGAGAACTGGAAATTATCAACATGTGCCCACACTCAACCTTAAGAATATTGACTACTTATAACAAACAATTAGTAGCTAAAGCTGCTTTGGCTGCTGAATACAGAATGCCCTCTTAATCTGTGAATTTCTCATGTTTAACAATCATATTTCTTCAGAGTTTGCCGTAAAATTTTTGTGATGGAAGAGCTTTGGGAGTATTAAGCTTTACATTGCATCATCCAATTTCTAAGGTGGTTAACTTAGCTAATATCGTGTGCTGTGGACAAGCCTATTGGTGAATTTTTTTAACTGACATATAAGGTAATGATACAGTTTGATTACGGAGATCTATAAACTTTTGGAGCTATTTATTACATTGAGTTGTGTCTGGTTTCTCATCTTCTGTACCTGTTCCATTTAGTATTAAGGAGAGGCTAATGTTTGTTAAAGTTCTCAACATGTCTTTTCTCAGGAGTTGCATAAACAGACAAGAGTGGTAGAAAAATTGTGGAGGGTTAAGTGTTGTTTGTTGCACTTTGAGGGCAGATATGCAAGAAAAAACACAAGTTTATGATGAAATGCTTTGAGAGAAATGTGAATTTCCTTAATATGCTCCGAGGAAACATTAAACTTGTTCTATGCTGCTTTAATTTTGCAGGCTTGCAAGTTGATCATCTTATGCTGGAAAAAGAATTAGAGATTAAATTGCACTGGTAAGTTTTAATATTGCAAACATTGAATATTCTTTAAGAGTTGGAATCAAACTACTGTATGTTCCATTTGCCCTCTGTAACAAAATAGTTTGTTTTACAGTACTCTGTAGTGGTTAAAAATTTAAGCAGAATATGAATTGTAGTTATGATAGTTAAGTCAGTCTGTTGCTATATGACATTTAATGTACTTGTGAATTCTAACTGTTTTGCTTTTCTGAATTGCTTCCTTGTTGATAAATAGAACTGCAATTTTGGCCATATTCCATCAGGCTATAGTGCTCAACAAATTCGATCTTGATGGTAATATGTAGGTTGAAGGATCAGCCGTTCCGCTAAATTATACTTTACTGATTTTGTCATGTTTTTACATGAGCTGTCTAGGTTCAACTCAAACTTGACTCTCAGTTGATTCACACTGTGCTTTACTCAAGATCTGATACAAGTGACCTCAATTTAGGCCTAATTAATGGCAAATTACATTGTACACCGTAATCTAATATGACAATGTAAGTGCTGTTATTCCAACCAGAATTTCCAACTTGTAGTATTTTATGAATGAAATTGTGGGTAATGCTTTTCAAAAATATATTCATATAGGGTGAAGTTTTATGTCAAGCCATATTGAACACACTTTGAGGTCGTGTTTGCTTGGTTCAAGCATGGTTTAAATTAAATTGAGAACACTGAAATAAGAACTATGAAAAAACAATGCTTTGGCTTGTGCTTGTCTGAATTGAGATATTGTTCGAATAGGGGGTTCATGACAAAACGAGCCAAGCATTTAATGGAATGCCTGTCAGCTCTAGCTTGCTTGATGTGGGCTCGCTGCTAGCTCAAATTGTGATTTGAGATGAATGTTCAATAAGTTTGAGCTATTGTAAATTTTAAGATTCCCCCCTCTGAATCCTTCTCCAGGTCATCTCTAAATTGAACAGTTTATGCATCTTTGTCGTGATTGAAATTTGTTTTGTTTATGCTGCTAGATTTCCACTCTTTATCCAGGAATAAGAGGGCATCCAGTTGAACAATGGCATGGAAACTTTGAGTGCTACATCTTTGGATGTTTCTTGGGAATCTTGAACAAATTGCATACCTAAAGCCCACATAAAATATTTCTTATTTTCTTTATCCTCCCTTTTTCCTTTTTCACCTCATCTAGTCTTCATCCTTTCTCTTTGGACATCTTCATATAAATTATTTTATCACATTAATATACACATACAAACTGCCAGCGTGTTTTTTTATTGGAAGCCTTCCCTTTAAAGTACTCCCCCGTAACTCAAAGTGCATTAACTTATCCCAGCTTCTTTTCATTTGTCAATGCTAAGCTACAAAGCAATAACCATTTAAGAAAGAAATATCTATGACATCCAAGGCCCAACCCTTGAGAAGCATGCATTGTCCCCCTTCTAGGAGCCGAGTGGGTGTCCATCATACAGAGTTGTACAAAAGCCTGCATTGGAAGCTCCCCTGGGATGGAGAAGTTCCTCTGCCACAGCACACTTCATGACATAGTACTGGTCCTGACCTATGCACCATTGGAGCTCCAATGGAGCTAACTCTTGATGCACCCATTAACTATCAACTATGAACTAATATAGACCCAAATGCTCAAACTGCTTTACCACTTCCTGATACGTTCAAATTTGTTCAGTCCCATTTGAAGCATGCTTGCCTTGTGGGATCTATTGAACGATGAACTGTATATGTGGTGAAGCTATCAAGTTATCAACACAAACCGCCCAGAAGATTCAAAGTTCCATTAAATTGCTATGCTGAAAGCTCACCTGCCATTGACTGGCTTTTCAAAACCATAGTTCCTCATCTAAGCTGTTCATGGAAATTGTTCTTCATCTCATTGTTGGCCTATGGTCATATGGGGCCTTTTAGCTCTAAGAGAAAAAAATAGCCACCCTTGTATGAAAGATTCTAATTCCCTTCTCTGAGAAAGGGTTGGGGATTGCTGCTAACGTTGACAACTTGGGTTCTGAACTTTCCACTAGGGTGTACCTGACAGGCAAGTGGAGTTTTTGCAGAGATACGAGTGTGAAGGAGTAAAAAGAGGGAAATGAAGAGAATTGTTGTTAATCAGTGGGGATGGCTATGCTTGGAGTCCCACCTAATTTCTGGTCCACATGAGGGAGACAACTTGGGAAATTGGGACTAGCGAATAATTTCATATTGGCCCTTACTCCTCAGTACTTTGCATTCTTGTTCAAAGTTTTCATCAATTGCTCATCAGACCAGAGTGCACACAGGCTTATGTGTGCAACAAGCAGATGCTCCAAAGGCAAAAAACACTATAGCAATGCTGTTTGAATGGACCCAGAAGTTGGGCATGGAACCCTCCACATGATCCTTATTGATTTGAGGGACAGAAGAGTTGCAATGTGTTGGTCTAGACAGCATAGTACTCTCTTAAAATTTGTACAGAGTGGGGCAAAAACCAGCAAGTGGCTTTCCTTATCACATGATGAGAATGGGCTATTATTGGCAGGGTCTGATCTCAACAATAAATTGCCTGCACAACTTATGTCTGAACATTAACAGGGTCACAATACTCCCAAAGATTCTGAGATTTAAGGGCAATTCACGCACACTCTTCAGCAAGCATGAATAGAATGATATATGTCAATTATCTATCCCAAGTTTGTGGAACATACAACTATAAACAATCTTGGTTCTACTAATATGAAGCTTGATTTTAGCATAAAATCGGGATCATACTTAGTTCGTTAGTTATGCCATTATGTTCTTATTTTGCGACAAGGAAACGATAAGAACGAAAAATGTAACAATTAAATAAGGTTAAACAATGTGCCCACTCCATCAATCTGCCTATTTTTTGCTACGTCGTCCCCACATTACAAAGTATTTTTATTTTTTATTACAAATTAGCCAAACCGTAAATATACAGTCCTTGGCGGGCTTACCCTGTCGGTGTGGAATATGGGATACCCTCTCTTTATGAGACCATTGCACGTGTTCTCGACGCTTCTTCCTCACTAGGTGTTACAGGAAGCCTACGGTACTTACTCTACTAATCGGGTTGTGTGATACTCAAAAGTTGCCTCCAACGAAAAAAAATTGTTTCACATAAAATCATATCCTTAACAAGTCAAACCGTTAATCCTTGCCTATCTGGGTCAGGATTCATGTTACCGACCATGAGCATATATGCAAGAAAACAAGATGCAAGAATATATAGAATTGCTATGATGAGATTCATGAAAAGTGTTAGCGATCGAATATGATGGCCAAGCTTTTGTGAAGCTTTTAATGGTGGTACCAAGACTAGGCTAGAGAATGGCATTTTCGTTGCTAAAAAGTGGCTTGGGAATGCCTTGCTGTGAAACCAACCACTCAATGGAAAATGCCGACATTCTTGCGCTTGCACTTGAAGCATTCCACTTTTTAGCATGCTTTGATTTATCTTCCTCACTCATGCTATCTTGTCTTGTAAGGATTATCGCATGATCTTATAATTAAAATGTTAACTATATTGATATAATTAGTAGATCCTATTTTGGATAAACTCATCATTAGTCCACAGGACTATGTCATTGTTAAAAGTAATCATGTCATGGGTTAAAAAAAGTAATCATGTAATGGTAGAAGAATAAATCGAGATTCTATTTCATTTCTTACAGAGTGAAATCGATTTAAGAGTCAACTCTAAAGTAAAATAATTTTTCTTGATGTATAGAAAAGAGTCAAAAGTCGTGCCTGGATTAAAAGTAAGACACAATCAGCCTATCAAAACCACCAAAAAAAAAAAAATCAAATCATTATAGCCTATCTCCTGATTCAATAAGAATCTCAAAAATTGAATTCTTTCTCTAACATTTGCATTTAGACTAGTTTCAACTAATCCGTTAATATAGTTATCAAGTAAACACCAATCTGAAATCAGGGAAAAATTTTTAGGCCCCCAACAGGGACTTGCAATAGGTGTCACGGGCCTCTCTTAATCCAAAAGCTAGCTTAGGGAATAAGGCTTTCCCATTAGCTTATATACAAGTCACCAGTCACCCCAGAACTGATGTGGGATAAACCCAACAAAATCACTATAAAAAAATTAATTTTTCTCCACAATTCATTAAAATTTAAATACACTATAAAATTGTAGAGGAAAGTAGGGTGATGAATAGTTGGGTTGAAAAGTAAGGCGGCAAAAAGTTTCTGCACAATTTTAGGTGCCGAGAAAAGTAACAAAATTAATATATGCCCATCTGCATATATAGAAACAATACTAAACTCTTTCTCCGCGATTCCAATAGGATATTGAAGTGTAGCGATATGAGGCGAATCTTTTCTCCACGAGCTTTCTTTAAGACACGTAGAAAAGTTAATTTTTTTGTAGTGAATTGACTTGCAGTCATTGCTTTTGTTAACTGAATGACAAAGATTTTTGTTTTTCCCACCATTCAATAAGTATAAAAAAATACTACAAAAAGCAGGGAGACTATTGCCATGGTGGAAAAAAGTATTGCAGAGGAAAATGTGATGGGGATTCGTTTATTCATTGTTTTCAATCATAAAAATAGAAAAAATAAATATATGCATATCTCCAAATTTTGAGACTTTCTTCCCTACCACAATAATTTCTAAGAATAGGTTGGGCTAAAAATGGCCTGCTCTTGTTTTCCGTGAAACAAAGAGAAAAATATTTTTTTAGAGCTGGAGTCAAATGAAATCTTTAGGATCTGAAGTTATTTATAGATTTTAACTTGAGAACTAGAAAGTGAATTAGCAGACTTATGGAGTTTTTGTACTTAATTTTTTTTAACTTCATATGATTTTAAGAGAAGAGTTTTCTAAAAATAATGGAGAAGAGTTTAAAAATTTTTATGAAGAGAAGTTATAAAAAACGACAATGAGAATAATTCTTAATAGAAATTATAAAATAATGAATGAAACAATGCACATGGGGAGTGAAGACAACTTGAAAAGATGATTACCAAATTATACATACATGCAATACTTTTTGTTCAAGAGTATTTTATAAATGATAATCTTTACTCATCCTTAATGTTGCCTCATTACTTGTTGATTCTCACATTATACTTATTATTTATATTTTTTATCATAGTATTTTAAAAATTCAAGAATTTTGGACTCAGGCTAGGACTTACTCGACAAGATATGAAGTGAAATTGACTTCAAGCCAACTAACTATAGTCATTTATATTGATTTTTTGATATAGCAAATAAAATTAGTTATTTGAAATTACTATATATTGTTCTTCTTGAATTTGACAAATTAATATATTATTTATATTACAATAAAAGATTAATCTTGCTAAAATTAAAGAAAAATAATATGTTTTATTAATTATTACTACCTTCAGGAATAAAATGGAGTTTCCGGCAACTTTTTAATATGGTGTAACAACTTGGCTCAAGTGGAAATCATGGGCTTAGCTAGTCCTTTTTTCAAAATTGGTTAGTCGAAGATAAAAATAACAAGCCTATCCCTAATAGTACGTTGGATCTTGCCTTATTAATTATTAGATGTAAGACTAGTTATTTGAATAATTACATTCCACTCACCTTAAAAGAAATTTGTCATGAAAAAGCCCATGAATTTAGCCTACACCCACTCTAGTCAGGTACATCATCCAAATATAGTCCTAGGTAAGCTTTGATCATACCATCTGTTGCGACCCCACCAAGTTATTTAAATTAATGTGCTTAATTATTTTTTAAAATTGGTCAATTAAAATTAAAGATCATAAGCAATCTTTAGTAATATATTAGATGTTGCTCCGGTAAGTATTGAATGTAAGATTAACTAATTATTTAAGTGATCTTACATGTGGGGTCATTATAAAGTTTGCTTGAAAAATTATAGAGTGAAATATAGTCCACCTGAAATTTTCATGAAAAGAAAAATTATAACTGTTCATGATTGGGGGCCAGGAGGGAAGTGGCAGCTAAAATTTTTTCCGACACAAAACTTTAGCCGTGAAAGTAATGTAGTCCTGCTTCTGATTGAAATATCAAATCACTAGGCCAAGACTGCAAGCTTTAACTTTTTAGATCATTGAAGTATATATATTATTGTCCACCGTCGATCCCTAACTTTTTATAACTTATAATATGTGATTAATTTTAGGCTTTCATTACTTTCTAAAAAGATGAATTGTTTGGAGCGCATATTTGTATGATTGGCACGTGTATATTCTACATCTCAATATCTGGCAGTGTTAGAAATTGGTCAACACACATTTATAGTATCTTGCTTGAGCTAACTCAGTAGTTTGGTACTCATAATTTTGATCTTCTTCCATCCATGCATGCATGTAGAAGTATTTTTAAAACTCATAATAATTAATGTGTGCGTCTATATATATATATATATATATAGGAAAAATTACTATGAGCTATGCCTCATGTAGCTTACATAAGTTATATATTTAATTTGACTTTTTTTACCAGGACTCATAAATATATATATATATATATATATATATATATATATATATATATATATATATATATATATATATATATATAGGAAGATGCTCCTATGCGCTGCCTTGTTTGGCAGCGCATAGGCAGCATATAGATTACGGGCTGTTGGATCGTGATCCAACGGCCCGTAGCAATCTTCAAAAGTACTTTGACTAAATTAAATTATGTTTATTGTGACTATTTTAGTTGAAAATAATATTAGTTTTTATAAATTTTGTATTTTTTAAGAATGGACAATCTTCAAGATAATGGATATGAGGAAGAAGAATTAGGTCAACATATTACAATAGTCTATCCTAGTGTAGAAGATGAGTTTAAACCGAAAGTTGGAATGAAATTTGATTGTTTAGATGATGCACTCAACTTCTACAGTAGTTACTAAAAAATGGTCGGATTTGGGTTACGTAAACATAGTACAAATTATCATAAGAGAACAAAAGAGTTATAGTCGCAAGCGTTTGTGTGTTCTAAAGATGGACATATAAAAGAAGATGAGGCACAAAGAGAATTACCTGACAAAGGAAAAAAGAGAGGTCATCTTATAATTAGAGAAGATTGTCATGCATGCATCATGGTAACTAAAAATATAGAGGGCACATGGAAGGTCATGCATTTTGAAGAAGGACACAGTCATGCACTCCTGACACCATCAAAAACTCAATTTCTTAGGTCACATAGGCATGTTGCAAGTGTGTACCAAAATTTGATTGACACATTTGGAGAGGCTAACATAAGAACTTCTCAACTAATGTTTGTGCTAGAAATTAAAACAGGTGGGGCTAAAAATATTAGTTATACAGAGAAAGATATTAGAAATGCCCAGAAAAAAGTAAAGAAAAGATAAAGGAAATATATGCCCGATTATTGTTGGAATATTTCGAAGAAATGAAAGAGATGAATAGACTCCTTTTTTTATTTGTATGAAGTAGATGATGAGGGTAGATTGAAGCATTGTTTTTTGGCGGATGGAATTGTAAGAAAATATTATCAACTTTGTTCAGATGTGATGATTTTTGATATAACATATGATACAAATAAATATGCACTTATTTTTGCACTATTCACCAGAGTAAACCATCACAGGGCAAACAATTACATTTGGATGTGCTTTTTTGGGTAATGAGAAGACTGAATCGTTTGTGTGGCAATTTAAAACATTTTTGAAATGCATGGATGGAATGCATCCAGGGGCAATTGTTACTGATCAAGACCCTACAATGGATAAAACAATTAAAATGTCATTTCCTTCAATATATCACCGTTTTTGCATTTGGCATATCCTTAAGAAGGAGAGTGAAAAATTAAGTGCAATTGCTCACATAAGGGAGTTTTATGAGCCATTACATAGTTTAATTTATGATGCCAAAAATAAAGAAGAATTTAAATCACAATGGAGTGTAATAATTAAAGACAATTGCTTGGAGGAAAATGAGTGGTTAAAATCCATTTATGCAATTAGTCATGCATGGGTGCCTGTGTATAGTAAAGGTATATTTTTGGCTGTTATAAGAAGTTCGCAACGAAGTGAATCTCAAAACTCATTTTACTCAAGGTATGTGAACAAAAAAAATAGCCTTATTGAGTTTATACATAAATTTGAGAGAGTTATCAAAAGACAGAGATTGAACGAGGCAAAAGAATCTTATGAAAACTCATATAAAAGCCCTAAATTGGTCACTCCATTCAAGATGGAATGTAAGATGACAAAGGTTTATACTTGAAAAATATTTTTCAAGTTTCAAGATGAATTACAATACAGTTTGGTTTGTTGCTCATCTCATAAGAAATTAGATGAGGATGATGTTGAACAATATGATGTAATATGTTGTAGAAATAATAAAGAGTTGGTTGCACGTGTTACTTACAACGGAGTTAACAATAGATGCACATGTAGTTGTCAACTTTTGGAAAGTAAAGGTATTCCATGTAGGCATTTGCTATATGTACTGAGATTGAATGAGGGGGATAATTTGCTTGAACTCCATATCATGAAGAGATGGACACTTAAAATAGAAAAGGAAGTTGTTTTTTATGGTGATGGAGTGGAACTTTGTGGTGATTGCAACAAAACATTATTTTCTAATTGGGGAGAATTGCACTGTATTTTTAATCGATGGGCCAAAAGTGCATATTCATCATTTGAGAAATTTGACCTTGCTAAGCAAAAACTTTTAGGGATAGAGAAATTGGTAGAAGATGTGGTAGATGATGATCCACATCACGAAATACAAGTCCAACATGGAATACAAGTACATCATGGAATACAAGTACATCCACCGGCACAATCAAAGAAAAAAGAAGTGGTAAAAGATGAAAGAGTGGTAAAGAACTTGCAATGGACCATATGCTCAAAGATACACTATGCCATGGTTGCAATAAACAGGGATTTGGACATGATAAGCGCACTTGCCCTGCAATTGTAGCACATTGGTAATGTTGCCTACCACAACCCTTGTTTTTATCTTTGTTATATATAATTTATGTGATTATTTGCCATATTTTGTTTTTAAATATGTAGGCAACAAAATATTCCATCTGAAAGTGGTGTCGTGGCGTCTATTCAGGCGCGTCGGTGCGATGATGGCGAATCTGAAAGCATTGATGCAGAACAATTATGATAGCTCCGAATCTGGAAGGACTATATAATGTTTGTGATTTGTAACTTGTTTCCATTAATTGTTATTGACTTTAATCAAACTTGACAAATTTGTAACTTAAAAGTTTGTACTTTTATTCATCATGTGGAAGAAAGTTAAATGAGATGGCTCTCATGTGTTTTGATTCTAATGTGTTGCCGACTTCATCAACATAATTTAAATGTTGATGAATATATAAGAGTCTGCTATTTTTTTATTTATAGTTGATTGCAAAATTAATTTTTCAACCGTTTACCGAGTTAGGAGGCATGATTTTAGAATATTGACTCGAGTCAGGACCGAGTCAAGTTTTTATTGACTTGAGTTGAGACCAAGTCAATTTTTTATTGACTTGACTCAAGTCGATATTGAGTCAATTTTTTATTGACTTGACTCGAGTCAATACAAAGTCAATTTTTTATTTACTTGACTCGAGTCGATACCGAGTCAATTTTTTATTTACTTGACTCAAGTCGAGACCGAGTCAATTTGTTATTTACTTGACTCGAGTCGAGACCGATTCAATTTTTTATTGACTTGACTCGAGTTGATATAGAGTCAATTTTTTATTTACTTGACTCGAGTCGAGATCGAGCCAATTTTTTATTGACTTGACTCGAGTCGATACCGAGTCAATTTTTATTTACTTGACTCAAGTCAAAAAAAAAACTTTTCCCCAAAGGCACCGGCAGTGGCCGTGCTGGCCAAATTCAGCCAAGGGTGGCCATGCTTGGCTGCCCCGTGGCCAAATCTGGCCACAGGGTGGCCAAACATGACCTATTGCAGTCGGATCAGGCCACGTGACCTTATGGATGGTGCTGCCAGATCTAGCCGTTGCTGGCCAGGTCCGTTCACTGCAGGTGGACCTGGCCTTCCCCGGCCAAATCTGGTCTGGGGACGGCCAGGTCCGGCACACGGCAACTAGATTTGTCCTCCACCTTACAAGGGCGTGCGGCCCGATCCGACTATGGGTGGCCATGTCTGGTTGCCCAGCGGTGAGCTGGTAGGGTAGGGGCGAGTCATGGAGGAGGGGTAGGGAGGCACTTGCCAGGGTCCGAGGTGGAGCCAGCCGAGCTTGACTGCAGAGTTGTCTGCGGCGAGGGCAGTGATGGAGGCGACGAGGGGGACGAGGGAGAGGATGACGCGGGATGGGAAGTGGGTCATCGTTGCCGTTGCCCGTGCCAGCGGTGGTGGGGGATGGTGACCAGCGGCTGGTACAGGGTGGAGGTCGGCCGGCGGGGAGAGAAGCGGCGGTGGCGGCAGCGTGGGAGGCGAGGTGGGTAGACCCTTTTTGTACTTTATCAAACAGCCCGGATTAAAAGTAGTGTCAGGAATGCCTACATGCCTTTGGCTGAAAAACATTTTACCACATATATATATATATATATATATATATATAATATATAAGCACTCTTATGCGCTGCCCTGTTTGGCAACGCACAGGAGTGCTGGCCGTTGGATTGGAATCCAACGGATGGAAAATAACCATCCCCCACCACCCCCTCTATTTTCTTTTGCCCGCCACAACGCGAGATGGCAGGTAGGGTCACAGTGGTGGTAGGGCTGTGGTGGCGAAGGGGACTGCTACGATGGAGGCACATTGTCGAGGTGGGGAGCTGCAGCGATGGCAGGGAGGAGGGGTCACAGTGGCGAGAGGGGGTGGAGGGGCCGCAACGCTTGAGACCACGGTGGTGGCAACGAGGCTGCGGTGGAGGGGACGTAGAGGCACGCGATGGTTGGGCCGTGATGATGGCATTGTTGCAGTGGTGGTAAGGTTGTGGTGACGGCAGGTCTTGGAAGGGCAGTGGCAATGGTGGCAAGAATGTGGCGCTTAGCTTTGCTGCACGGCGACCCCAAGCATGAGCCTTCTAGGCCTGGGGATGAGTCGGGAAGGGGGAGGGTGGGGGCTGCTGGAACGGCAGTAGGGGTAGTATTGCAAAACTTGATTGGCTTCCAATTCCCCGATTCCAACACCCCCCCCCTCCCCCCCGCCCTCCCCTCATTTCCGTAATAAAAACTTAACTCGTTCCCGACTCGAGTCAATATTATGAAATACATCTCGAAAAATATAAAAAATATAGTAAAATACTATAAAATAAAATAATATAGTAGAACTCAATTATTTTATTTTATGGTATTTTACTCTATTTTTCATATTTTTTGAGATGTATTTCATAATATTGATTCGAGTTGGGAATGAGTCAAACTTTTATTACAAAATTGCCATCGTTTCATTTTTCTTCACTAACTCTGTTTTCTCCCCCATTGAGCGAGTCAAGTTTCTCCCCCACCCTGCAAAGATGGACGGCGTCCAGGTTTCGAGCCAAGCAGTGGCCCACCGTGTCGAGTCGCGAACGAGTCAAATTTTTATTATGAAGTTATTTTATTTATTTTTTAATTTATTCGTAATATTGACTCTAGTCGGGAGCGAGTCAATTTTTTATTGCCATCGCTTTTTCCTTCCTCCACCCTCTGTTTTGCGGCTCCATCCCATTGCCGCCAACCTCGCCATTGGCTGCCCGCTGCCTTCACTGATTCTTCCCCAAGCCTGGATGGCGCATGCCCGGGGTTGCCATGCAGCACAACCAAGCGCCGCATCCTTGCCACCGCTGCTGTGGCCCCTCTGCCACCACGCGCTTCCACGACCCGCCGTCACCGCGACCTCACCACCATTGCGGCCCAGCAATTGTGTGCCTCCACGTCCCCGCCGCCGCAGCCTCATTTCCACCACCGTGGTCTCGCGTGCTGTGGCCCCTCTGCCCCCACTCGCCACGGTGACCCCTCCTCCCTGCCACCGCCACACCTCCCCACCGCGACAGTACGCCTCTGTTGTAGCGATCCCCTCTGCCACCACAGCCCTTGCTGCCATTATGGCCCCGCCTGCCATCTTGCGTCGCGTCGGGCAAAAGAAAACAGAGGGGGAGAGGGGATGGTTATTTTCTGGCTGTTGGATTCCATTCCAATGGCCAACATTCCTGTGCTGCCTAAACAGGGCAGCACATAGGACTGCTTCTATATACATATATATATATATATACATTATGGGAAAAAATAATTTGAGCTAAGTATCCGACTATCTTTTTAAGCCCTATTTGATTTGGGCCGTATGATTATAAGGATGGCTTAGATCAAATTGCAAAAAAAAACCATATTTTAACGGTGGTCGTTCTGATTTCCGGTGGCTAAACTTGGCAAGGTGCAATTAGATGTAGTTGACCCCTTTTAGCCGGCAAAAAGATTGAGCCGTGTGTGGCCAGATCTGACACCCCTTGCACTCCCAGAAGCTGATAGCCAAAGTGGCCCATGTGCGGCCGGATCTGGCCCATGGCGGTCAAATCCAAGGTAGAGTTCTGGTTGCCCACGGTCGAAAAGGCCGCTGGTAGTGGTGGGGAGGGTGTGTAAGTAGGTGGGTTTTTTTCATTTTTGTGAGATTTAATTTGAGCTATCTTTATAATTTGATGATCCAAATTAGATGGCCCACAAAAAATTGGCTGAGCTTGGCTATGAAAAACACACGTGATACGTACATATCGGGTATGAAAGAATTCAAGAATGGTTAATTAAAGAAAGGGTAGCTCGACTTTTAATGACCGCGAATATCGCAAGCATTTGGAGATAATTCTCCGGCCATGGTTTACGCTGCCTTTGACAGGCAACACCCTACATTTTTAATGGAAAATCTGTCTCCAAAGTAGTAATTTTCAAGAACTTTATATATTATAAATATCAACTCGCACAAGCAACAAGCTGCCCATTAAAAAAAGCTAGGAAAGAATACGGAATGGTGCAGATAAAATGGAGAAGAGGACAATATGCGGGCACAGGTTGCAGCGAATTAGCCGCTGACTTCCCTTACATCCTTCCAAACTCTGAACTCTTTTAGTTGGAAGTAAAAAAATTCCCACTTTCTTCAGTAAAAAAATTGGGATATATTATTTTTAAGGTTTTGTTTTCGAGTTTTCTTCGTACCCACTTTGTTGGCTTGGAAACCATAATGATGCAAAAGATATGAAAAAAAACTGATATAACATGTTTTACCTCCCCAGAAATAAAAATACAGGGTTCATTTCTTCAAGTTTGTCACTACCAATTACCTCATCACACAAATTTTCTTCACATCAAAGAAAAATTTTTTGTCACTGAAGACCATGCTTTTTAAATTTTCTATCAAATTTAGTAAAATTTTAAAATATACAAAATCTCTTTTATGAACTTTGAGTTATGATATATTCAAAGTACATTTTTTACTCGGCAACTTTAGAAATTAGTCAATAACCATTAAAGATCGAACACTACCGTCTATAAAAGAGGCAATGCCCTTTACCAACTGCGTCAACTCGAAGAGGAAGTACATTAGAGGAAAACATAGCGCCTCTGTAACGACAAAACTCGTCAATATTGCGAAGGAAATTTTTGTTACGATTTTTTCTTCGGCACAATTAGAGCTACGGTAACAAGTTTGTTGTCACTAATACCGTGTTTGGTTATAATCATGATGCATATAATTAATAAATATTACAAGTTTATTAAATTCTCTTGATTAGCTCATCCAAAATTGAAATGCAAACATGGAATATGAACTGGGTAATGCATTGGTAGGATTTGCATTGCATATTTGCAGTGGAGAGGATGAGCAAAGAATAGGGCAAGGTTAAAACCTACCTTAGCTAAATGTTGGGCGTTGAACCTAATAATTCCCCTTCATGAAGGTGGAAGGTGTGAGGGACCCTTTTCATGTGTACATGTGAAGGGCATCCCCGTTATCGTCGCCGGGCACCATGCTGCCCAACAGTTAAATCTGCTCTCGAGGTACAACCCGGACACCACCACCCACAAAAATAATATCTTTGATTATGCAAAATACATGCATGGTTATGGTACTTAGACCATAATTTTTTGAGGAATTTCTTGGGTGTTGGGACTTGAGAATTATTTCATGTGTTCCACTGCTTGGGTCATTATGGAGAATATTAGATTTGCATGCGAGGACATTCTTAAGCAGTCTAGTATGATGTGCTATACTTATTTTTAGTCTATCGTTGAATTGCTCCGCTTTTTTAATTTTTATCATTTGCCTCATGTGTTAGTAGCTGGAGTGGACCAAAGGTTGGTCTAGGTTTAACTTCCACTGAACGCGCTTGGGAAAATGACACTTTCACTTGACCTACTAAGTAATTACCCTATGTATCTTACAATACTCATGATGGGGATGGATTTCTGCAAGCAAAGTGTCAAAGAAAACCTACTATAGGAGCCCTGATCTTATTTAGTTTAAATTATCATAATCAGTGGAGTTTGAAGGCTTTAAATGTATCAAAGAGTTAAATTATTTGGTTGTATTGAATTAGGTCAATAAGATGGTTAGTACACGGGCTTGTTACCGCGGTTATATCAAATCCAATTTAATTATGTGATAAATATGGGTTTAATTCTTATGGTAAATTAGCTGTATATGACATGCACTGTAAAAAAAGCTTTTTTCCCGCAAGTTATTCTTTTCTGGAAAACTAGCTGTATATGTACTATAAAAAATGATTTTTTTGGACATTTTATAAACACGACTATAAAGAAAAGTACTATTATTTTTTATGTCTTCTCCAGGCTAATTTTTGTGTGGAGAAAAACTATAGATTTTATTTTATATTTAAAAATATTTGAAGGTGAGTATGTTTATATTTTTTAACTTTTTCCATGCCAGAAAGTGGGAGGAACTCTTCCCTAACTTTAAAAGCTTTTCTATGTTTTTTATTTGGCGTGGAGTAAAGTAAAAATAATCAGCATATACATACTTATCTTGAAATATTTTTAAATGTATGATAAAATTTATAGTTTTTCTTCGCACCAAAATTAGAGGGAATAAGAAACGAAATTTTTTTCCCTTTGGTTACTTCTTTAAACTTTAAAACGTCGATAAAAACTATTTTATTAAAATGATATTTGGTAAGGACAGGCCATCATATTTCTTCTTAGCGGAGGAGTACAGTACTTACTATATATTAAAATTTTTTTTCAACTTAAAAACAAAGAAATAAAATAATAGTGTCGCAAATACTCATGTACTCCGCTGAACAACTCGCGCACCATCTTATCTTGTACCAAGCCGCTTGATTGAGTGCACTTAAATGCCTAATTATTATAATTAGAATTTAACTACAAATGGGTTCTCATTTATATAAATGAGGGGAAATTTTGATTTTTTAATGTTCAATTTAATAATTGCTTTACATTTTAACATTTCTGTACAAGAAATAATAGAGCATGAGTGACCAAAAATTTGCCATTAAAGATATAATATTTTTTAGCATTTGTAAGATTTTTCGTCACGAAAGTCTTGTTCTTTTTTCCTATGATGAATGAGATAAAACCGGTATGATATTTTACAGTAACATAAAAATGGTTTTTTTCTTCAATTATTTACATTCGTCTTGAAAAATACTAGTGGAAGGACTTACAAGATCTTGTACTAATATTTACAAGTCCGGGTTCGAAGTTTGTCCAAACCAATCGATAATCCTTGTATGGTTACGGGTACGCATAACATACTTTTAAAATATTACTTCAAAGGACATAACACAAACTAATTTTATCACATTATTATCTACTATTCAATTTAATCCTAAAATATATAATTAGTTAGACAATTTGTACTAAAGAAGACGGCGATAAGTTTGGCCTCAGCTCAGACCATGCTCGAGATGGTTCAATCGCCTCATAACCCCTCCTAATTCCTGTCAGGCAGTTGTTAATAGAGCTCATATATAATTGCATGCATATCTTCTTATTTGAAGTATAGTTATATACATACCAGAAAGCTTGGAAATTTGGGAGATCAAGGACCCACCAATTAACAACTGCTTTGCATATTTCCATGAATACTTGAATGCTCCAATAACTTCAATTTCTTTTGTGAGAGCTGCCCTAGCTGTTGGCAGGATACACATATATATACAATAGCTAATTCAACAAGAACAACCTCACATATTAATATTGCTTGGAAATGTGTTACACATGGAGGACAAAAAGCTTCAGTATATGTTTGGGCACCTTACACCAACATTATATTTGCTGGGGATCATTCCCCCTCATCTATTTTCAAGAAGATGAAGAAAACAAATGGCTTCACAGATCAAAAGAACAACTTTGGGGAATTGGGTCCTTGTTACTTTTCTCATTTTTCTACTTGATGTCAAAGGGATGCTCATAAACATCACATCGTCCCCTTCACCCCTTTTGTTTAATCGCTTTCCAAATCCTCTGCCCATTTAAAATCCATCTCCATCTCTCTCTCTGTCTATCTTTCCCATTAAATCTCGCTGTGCAAGCCAATACCCCAGAGTCTTCAAGGATAGTTTGAACTTCTAATATAAGTAATACTCAGAGTCTACGTTTGTAGATCACTATTTTGTTTAACACCCATGCAAATCATAAGCCACTCATGCTGTAATCACAAAAACACCATAGATTTATCACCTACCATGCACCTTTCCTCTTTCCTATTCCGCCTGTCTCTCTGTCTCTCAATCTCTATCTCTATCTCTATCCATCTTCCTCACCCTTTCGTTCATTCTTTCGTTCCTTCATTTCTTCACTCTGAATAACCTCATCTTATATATATTTGAGTGCTACTTTTAGTGAAAGCTGTTGCATGAGCTTTTGTTTCTTCCCAACCTCACAAAGCATAGATCATGAGAAGCTTATCTTCATCTTTCCCTGATCTCTCTTTGCAGATCAGTCCTCCCTTGATTTCTGGTCATGAGTTTGATACCCCCATATTTGGATCAGAAAGGGTGGCCAAGGATGATGGGTTTTTATCTCTGCAAGGAATCTTGGATGTTCATGGCCGAGAACCAAATTTAAGCCTAGGATGTGAGAGCACAACATTGAGGGCTTTGAATCCAGAGTTAATCCACCATTATCATGAGCAGCTGCACCATCCTCAACCTTGTAGAGAGTTCAAGAGAAGGCAGAGATTTTTCAGTGGAGGCAAGAGAAGCATGAGGGCACCTAGAATGAGATGGACCACCACACTCCATGCTCATTTTGTCCATGCAGTTGAGCTCCTTGGCGGCCATGAAAGTAATTAGTATAGATATTCGTATCCAGCAAAAAAAAGTTCCAAGTATTTTGTCTTATTTATGCAATAGATCAGCACACCAATTTTGTGGTTTTCATGTGTTTTATTTCAACTCACAGGAGCAACACCCAAGTCAGTTTTGGAGCTAATGAATGTAAAAGATTTAACTCTTGCACATGTAAAGAGCCACTTGCAGGTGGGGAAAAGATAAAATCCTATTTAGATTTTTCAAGAAATACTCAGAACGTTGTTACAGTCTAATGGAATCATGATCTTTTGTTTCCACATATTTGTTCATATGTATGTAGTATACCAGCTAGGGTTTTGTGGTGGGGGACAAATGGAAACATGTTGTAAGGACAAAAGGGCATCTATAGATCACATCATTCATCTTCTCAGTGGAAGACTTCTTTGAGCTTATCTTTGAAATCTCTGATGGTGTCTGCAGATGTACAGAACAGTGAAGACCACAGACAAAGCTGGTGCAGGTAATAGAGTGCCTGTCATCTCTCTCATCCTTCCTACTTAGAATATATCAGATTGATGTCTTCTTGAAAGAACTCTTCTTCTGACCTTGGCGGTATAAGACTTCCCTTCTTATTCTACGAAGAAATCATTTCTTGGCTGTCTTGTAATAGAGGATAAGCTTTTTTTCCCCTTGTCATGTAAAAGGGTTGGCTTTATGTGTATCATGTGTATGATGGTTAATGCAGGGCAAGGCCAGGTTGATCTAGCTTCTAACCAAAGGTCAGCAAAAGGAGATCAGATGGAGAAGCTAATTGATTCAGATGATCCTTGTTATCCTATCAATGGATCAAGTACTCCCCCACCTTCTTCACGTCTCAGATGTCCTCGGTAAGTACATTTTCTAGCTCCTTGTACCCCAAAGCTTCTATATAAAATGTTATATGAAGCATCTCTTCACGTGTGAGAACACTCGTGCAACAAGACGGGGTGTCTATTATAATGTTGATGATGCTAAGAGCCTAATACTGCCAATAATATGCTTTCATATTGGCTTTCCTTGCCTCTTGACAACTAGGTGTGTAGATTCTTAGAAGTTCGCATCATATTCGTTTCTCAAGGTTAGAATTGTTTGTTTTTGTTTGTCAATGTTAGATGCCCAATTATAGATGTAGGGGTAGCAAACCCCCAAAAGTGCACCAATTGTTTTGTTTGAGTTAGTCTGTTATGCTTCTTCATTTACACCAACGTCAAAAACTATCATATGTATAGTTGTATACATGAAATCAACATCCTAATTTGTCTATGACATATTTCGCAATGTTAGCTTCTAGCTAGCAGTGCATTGGTATGCATCGTTCATAATAGTGATCCTATACATCATTTAACGTAAACATCTCATACTGTCTTTATCAGTACATCTACTTCTTACATTTATAAGTTTGATACTTCATTTCTGCGCCTTGAAAGACACCCAGTGAATAAACCATGGAAGTGAAATGGTTACTGCCTTGTTCTCTGGTGTCGTTGGAAGACCATTCCAGGACTGGGTACTGATCTCCAATTTTATAGCTTTCGAGAGAAATGTCTGGGGAAGAGGAATTATACCTTTATATATCACGTCATTAATATATACCATAGTAGATGAGGAAATAAGCCAGGTATTCGATCAGTTCTACAAATAGGAGGCACTTTGACTGCCTTAACAGACTCACCTAGTTTGATGAGTGGTCTTTGGGAAGTGCACATCATGGATAGCAGCAATATAGATATGTAAAATAAACTAAGTAGAAGATCAATGGTGAGAAGAATATAAACATGTTCAGTGAAGATTAATTGCAGTATAAATTAATGCAATATTCTTAGTAAACGATTTTGTATCTGTCTAATTAGCTTGTCAATGAACATATATAAGCTGTGAATAGCAAGTCCATGCGTATGATTCACTTTTCTCATAAGTTAAATAGTGCCAAATTGAAAAATTAAAACTAAGAGCAGAAGGCTAAAAACTTTTACTGTAAGAATTACTACAAAAAAAAAACTCTTCTCTACACTTTTCTCTGTCTTCTCTATGCCAATTTTGGACACCAAAAAGACTATAAATTTTTTATATTTGAAAATATTAGAAATGGGCATATGTTAATTTTCTAACTATTCACCTCAAAAAATGTTTCTTTAATTTTAAACGTGGAGAAAAGTGCACGTTTTTTGGTGTGGAGAAAAGTATGAGAATTAACACATTAAAAATCTCCAAATAAAAAATCTAGATTTTTTCTCCACTCTAATAATTGGCATGGAGAAAACATGGTGACCACTTTTCTCTCCAGTCATTTTCCTCAACACGTAGAAAAGACCATTTTTTGTAGCGAATATGCAGAACATGAAACGTTAATTAATTCATCCCTTTATCGGAAAAACATACTTTTCCTGAACAAGATTGATTTATTACACATATTAGAAAAAATTGCGAACCAGGCAAAATGGAAAATTGTATAATCAAATCATTGATAATTTTATCTTTATCAATAATAACTCTGAATCTCTTCTCTCTGATTTTGAAGAATATTTCTGTGTCTTTTTGTTTCTAAATATGATATACTGTTACAGCTAAGCCAACTTTTCACATTATTTGCTAAACTCTTTCCTTCGTAATTTTTTGAAATCAGTCTAATATCACCTCCGAGAATTATTTGTATGTGTTTCCAAATTTCAATTTTGCGAGTGCAAACCCGTACTTGCGCAGTTTATGTTCTTAAAAATAAGCATTGGAAAAACCAAGTATATATGAAGGCCTCCATAGTAAGTAATTAATTTGAGTTTAGGAAAAAATAATTTCCATCTGTTTGAATATTTAAGTGCTCATATATTTGTCTTGGTTGCACTTTTCAGTGAAACATGGTCAGCAGATATTGCGACCATTTGGAGCCAATCACCACTCCCACTTATTTTAACTGAGTCTCAAAAAATGGTGGATGACTCAAAGGTGTGCCTTGAAACTATTATCAT
This sequence comes from Piper betle, assembly GCA_033002965.1. NCBI lineage: Eukaryota > Viridiplantae > Streptophyta > Magnoliopsida > Piperales > Piperaceae > Piper > Piper betle. The sequence goes on from JAURVB010015154.1 coordinate 62,275, forward strand.
GGTTTGATAAATAATTGTTGAACATATATACTATATATATAGATCAACAAGCACACTCTAGTTTCAACCATTGTTAATGTCAATGTCGCAGGTTGCTACAGACCGCAGAGACTCACTTCTTGAATATGTGTGTCTAAATGAGGAACAAGACAACTTCTATTTGAACCCATGGCCATCATCTACATTATATCAGTCACCAAATCTGGAGTTTACTTTGGGGAGACAGAGTTGGGAAATGGACTGCAGTACTGATACCTCAAAAGAACTTACCATCCTAAACTGTTGAACTTGAGCATCCATGCAATGTTATGGTTGGATTCTTCCTCTAGTTATTGCATTAATCTAGCGTGTTGCTTGTTTTCGTGTATGATGGCCCTGCTTGTTTCATATTACTTAGGAGCTATTTTGGAGCTATGTATGAGAGGATTATATGATATACGATAGAGTACAATCATGGTAATGGTCTTTCGTAGATTATTACTCTTCGTCTTCGTTGTCGTCCTATTGTAATAATATAAACAAGAAGTGCTTGTATTTTAATTTATTGTTCACATTTCTGTTACCAAGCCGATGCCAAAATAAATTATATAGTTGATGTGCTTCTTGACACATTCGTTCAAAACATGGAAAAGTGACATGATCCAAAATTTTGTGAAAATAATTAAGAATGATCTGTGCATTATGTGTAAGATATCCGATAAATATTTCTCGGCAATTTTGGTGAAAAACTATGTGAGTGGTATATCGATTGCCCTCCAAAAAAAAAAAAGAGTATGGACAAGTATATTTAGTTAAATGATTTGGTGGGTTCATTCTATAAATAAATCAACTAACAATTCTATTTTGTCCTCTAGACATTGCTACCATCTTTTTAAATTATCTACCTTCTCGTTGCAAGCTCTTATAATGAATACAACTCGGAGCAGGCATGAAGAATCCAACCGGACTTAATAAGTTCAGTGTTGCTGCATTATCTTTGATTTGTAATTTGTACATCCAATGAGCAACTTCTTGATGCATAATGGCATTTGTAACATGAACCACATTTTACGAACATCCCTATTTTCCACTTCCATTGATATGCATGATCATAACTTTGTGCGGGTGTTTTCATTGCTTCCCGAGTCTAAATGACTCCTTATTAAGAGATTTTATAATTGAATCTTCGGTCAAATAATTACAAAAGTTATTAAGCTGTAATTTTTTTTAGTTTAGCTAAATTAATATTTTGAATTAATGTAAATCATATATTTTTCAGTGTAAAAAAGCAACAAATACTAATTTCAAATTATTTTTATTTACTGAATAAAAAAATTCTATAAATGATTCCAAGCACGCTTGAAGTCCATGCCAAATACTCAACTCCAATTTAGCATGCCGATTCCACTATCCGAATCCTGAGTTTTTAATTAAACTGTAGGTGTTCTAATTAAATCCTTACGTGCACTATGGGCAGTCATTGGGGCTTTCCTGGTCATCCATCATTCATCTTTTATATTTGTCATGGAATTTTGACTTATTGCCGGACAATAATAGAACTAAATTAATTGAATTAAGCTATGGTTTGATCTTGTCTCTTCGAGTTGTTTGCCGGCTGTTTGAGTATAAACTATTTTGGTTATATATTGTTTCTCCATTTGACTTTGCCAAGTAATGCGAAACCAAGAATTAGCTTCCTCTGTAGCATACTTTGGTTTTCTCCTCCCAAGTAAGGAAACAAATAAAAGCATACCCAACTTTAACGTCATGGCTAGGGTTGCTAAATGAGAGAGCAAGCTGAACTCAGCTTGTGCTCTAACCCAACTCAAATAGCTTGAAGTTCATTTGAATTCGACTCAATATCGAACGAGTTTTGAGCATATATACTTGAAATCAACTTGAACATTTCTTATGTTGTTTGAGTTCGACTCGAGCTCAAATACACTTAAACTGTTAAATTTTGCAGAGCCTAAAACCAACTCGTATGGGAGTTCGAAACCAGCTCATTTGAAATCTTGAAACCTGCTCGTTTGGGAACTTGAAACTAACTCGATTATAAGATCAAAAGTAATACATTTGAGAGAAAAAACATACAATTATAGAGATTAAAATTAACAAAAATAGTGTATTAATATATTTATATAGACTATCTTAATAATAAAAGGTCTTTTCAAGTTTCAAGCATGTTTCAATTTTTTTGCAAAATACCTAAGACACCATTCAACAGTATACATTTCCAAAAAGATAAAATACTTATAGAAAAAAACAAGCCAAGAAGTCATGAAGTAGGTGGTCAATATTAAGCTATCTAACGAGCCTTGCTGGCTCGTGGGAGTGCTTTCTGCTTGCAAGGGTGCTGCACTAAATCACTAGTAGCTCAGGTTGAGATGTCCTGTTCACAACTTGCTTGTTAGTTTAATACAGGTTTTCCCATTGAAAGTTGAACTTAATGTTGGATGTTGGACATAAATATATACATGAATCTGGAATTGTATAATATGCTGTTATTTAAGGTTGACCAAAATTCAATTAATCTATTATAGTTAAGTATTTATGAGCCATAAATAAAGGTATGGAATTCAATGTGAATACCATAAATAAAGGTGTGGAATTCGATATGTAAATATGTATCATTTTTGTAATTTCTCTTTTGTGATGGGTCAAATTGAAATTATGAAACTAAGACTATAAATAATGAGGTTATGGTCCTTAAATTCATAAGTAGTTTTCATTCTGGCATCCCATCGTCCAGTAACTTTGGTATTGAAAACTAGTATTAAATTTGGAAGATCAAAACCTAAGGAGGTAAAGAATCATTTTGCTTTTATGGATTCAGGTACGCTTCCACTATCTAATTTAATTTACTTGATGATTTGATATGAAGACTAATAAAGTTTTGTTTTAAGATTAAGTTATAAAGTTCTAACAAGCGGCATCAGAGCCAACTTCATTTCAGATCATTGAGGATTACTTTTATTTGTGTTTAATTATGGATTGGAACTAGCTACTTCCATATCACATTCAGATCTAATGATTCAGATTCAGAAAAGAAGGATCCCAAAATAATATTAGGTCGTAAGAGGGATAAGGTCTTCAACCCATTGGGAGTTTCCCAAAATTCAGTACTAATTATTGTCTTTGGGACATTTATTCCCAAATTAAGGTCATCTTTTGGTAAAATATCAAATGAGGAAAATAAAGTTACAAAAGGTTATAATTTTGAAAATTTTCAAAATAAAGATACTTTTATAACCTTTTCAGTTTGGGATTATTAAATTCAAATTATGGTTCAGTTATGATTAATATTTTAAAATTTATGAATGACTACAATATGCTATCAAAGTAGCTTCTTTTGTGAAAATTAATTTATTTTTTAATATTAAGACGATTGTGGGTATTTAATTCATGTGAATATTAATGACCCAAAGAAAGGTTAATATTTGACAAAATTATATATTCAGTTGTGGTAATAGATATGAGATAATTATTAAAGTTCCATGTGAATAATAAATCGGCCCAAAGGAAGGTTTATTATTTGACAGGATTTATTGTCCATATTTGATTACTGCATTTAGATTCATTTGTGATAATAAATATGGGATAATTATCAAGCTTCCATGTGAATAATAAATCGGCCCAAAGGAAGGTTTATTATTTGACGAGATTTATTATCCATATTTGATTATTACACTGAGAGTACCACTTACAAATTAATATTTCTGTCCAAAGACTAAATATTAATGTTGTGCTAGGTATCTGTTGATGAGATTAATCATTGTTTGAATTATTAATCTTATTATGGGCATGTTGTTTTGTTCTATGGATTTAGTTAATCAATATGCTTATATGATTTCTGCCAACATCAATTTAGTTCCTATGCTTAAAGATAATTTTAAGGATTGGAAAGAGAATGTAATGAGCGTTCTCGACCAAATGATCTTGACCTTGCATTAAGGACTAAACAACCTTCTTCTCTTACGGATAAAAGTTCCATTATGGAAAAATAGGACATTGAGAAGTGGAATGTTCAAATTGCATGAGTCTTATGATCATGAAGCGTGAAATTCTAGAGACCTTTAGGGCGATGTGTCTGAAAAGGTTACTACAGCCATTAAGTTTCTTAAAGAAATTGAAAAGCGTTTTGTAAAAAATGATAAGGTTGAAACAAGTACGCTTTTGTCGAACTTGATTTCAATAAAGTTTAAAGGCAAAACAAGCATAAGAGAGTACATCTTAGAGATGTCAAATATTGCTTCAAAACTAAAAGCACTAAGGTTAGAGCTATCTAAGGATTTGCTCGTGCATTTAGTTTTAATTTCTCTTCCAGCACAATTTAGTCAATTCAAGGTCAGTTATAACTGCCAAAGGGACAAATGAACTCTTAATGAGCTCATTTCTTATGGTGTGCAAGAAGAAGAAAGGTTGAAGCAAAAATAGGCTGAAAGTGCTCACTTGGCTAGTACCTATCAGGACAAAAATAAGAAGAAAATCTAGGCATTTCTTGCTGTTTCTTTTGTGGTAAACCTGGACATATGAAGAAGGAATGCACTAAGTATCATGCTTAGTGTGTAAATAAAGGTCCATTTCTTAATTTTGTTTGTTCTGAGGTTAATTTAGCTTCAGTACTAATACACACTTGGTGGCTAGATTCGGGTACTACTACTCACATAAGTGTGTCAATGCAGAGTTGTCTGAATTGCCGAAAGCCAAATGATGCTGAAAGATTCATCTATGTGGGTGATGGCAAATCAGTTATAGTTGAAGCAATAGGGATATTTAGATTATTATTGAAGACATGATATTATTTGGATTTGAAAGAGACATATGTAGTACCGTCTTTTAGACGGAATTTGGTTTCTATTTCTATATTGGACAAATCTGGTTACTCTTGTTCATTTAGAAATAATAAGTTTAGTCTCTTTCTAAATTCAAATATTGTGGGTACAGGTTCCTTGTCTTTTTATGATAATCTATATTTACTTGATACTATTGCATCTTTTAAGGAAACTTTGCATGTAGGTTTAAGTGGTACGAAAAGAAAATTAACCAATGAGAATTCTGCTTTACTTTGGCATAAGCGTTTAGGACACATTTCTAAACAAAGAATTGAACGACTTATGTCAGATGGAATTCTTGATTCTCTTAATTTATCAGATCTTCAAGTCTGTGCTGAGTGCATTAAGGGAAAACAAACAAATATAAGGAGACTAGGTACCAATAGATCTTCAAGCGTCTTAGAACTAATACATACGGACATTTGTGGGCCATTTCCTACGGCTTCTTGGAATGGTCAACAATATTTTATTACGTTCATAGACGATTATTCTAGTTATGGTTACCTTTATCTCATTCATGAGAAGTCTCAAGCATTGGACGTGTTTAAGGCATATAAGGCTGAAGTTGAGAACCAACTTGACAAAACTATTAAGGCTATCAGATCTAATCGTGGTGGTGAATACTATGGTAGATATGATGGATCAGGTGTACAACGTCCAGGACCATTTGCCAAATTCCTAGAAGAGTGCAGAATTGTCCCACAATACACAATGCCAGGTACTCCTAGCATGAATGGTGTTGCTGAGAGACGAAACCGAACATTAAAGACATGGTAAGAAGTATGATTGCTCATACTACTTTACCTGATTCACTCTGGGGTGAGGCACTAAAGACAGCAGCATATCTTCTTAATAGAGTACCAACAAAGGCAACAGTTAAGACCCCTTATGAATTGTGGACTGGAAAATAACCCAGTATTAAGCATTTACGCATTTGGGGTTGTCCAGCTAAGGCAAGGCCTTATAGGCCAAATAAAAGGAAACTGGACTTAAGAATAGTTAGCAGCTATTTTGTTGGGTACTCTGAACGGTCTAGAGGGTATAAGTTTTATGATCCCACAATAAGGTCATTCTTTGAGACGAGAAATGCCAAGTTCTTTGAGGATGTTGAGTTTGGAGGGGAAATAAAGTTAGAGACTTTGTCTTTGAAGAAGAATCTGTTTCTCTTCCCATGATTGTTCTTGACAATAATCAGGATCATATTCCTGATGTTGTTCAAGAAACAATACCAGAATTACAAGACAATATCGAGATTCTCCCTAATCACAATCATTAAGTTATACCTGAAGAGGAAAATCAACAACCTCAAGAGCAAATGCCATTGAGGAGATCCACAAGAGAAAGGAGAAATGCAATTTCAGATGATTATATCATCTTTCTCCAAGAACATGAGGATAACATTGGAATTATGGAAGATGATCCAATCAACTTTCATCAGGCCATGAAGAGTTCTAATTCTCAAAAGTGGATTGATGTCATGAATAAAGAGATGAAGTCCATGAAAGATAATGACGTTTGGGATCTTGTTCCATTGCCTGAAGGTGCGAAACCTATTGGTTGTAAATGGCTATTTAAAACCAAAAAGGATTCGAAAGGTAATGTAGAAAGATATAAGGCTCGTCTTGTTGCAAAGGGCTTTACTCAAAAGGAAGGCATCGATTATAATGAGACTTTCTCTCCAGTTTCATCGAAAGACTCATTCAGAATAATTATGGCATTAGTGGCACATTTTGATCTTGAGTTACATCAGATGGATGTAAAGACTGCGTTTCTAAATGGTGACATTGATGAAACAAGTTATATGGTGCAACCAGAAAACTTTGTATCAGAAGATTCAAAGAATATGGTTTGCAAATTAAAGAAATCCATCTATGGACTTAAGCAGGCTTCTCGTCAATGGTATCACAAATTTCATCAAGTTATTCTCTCGTTCGGTTTTGAGATGAATGTGATTGATGATTGTATATACCATAAGTTTAGTGGGAGTAAGTATATTTTTCTGGTTTTATATGTTGATGATATATTGCTTGCCAGTAATGATATAAGTTTCTTGCACGACACCAAGAGATTTTTATCAAAGAAATTTGAAATGAAAGATCTTGGAAATGCGTCTTTTGTATTAGGAATTCAAATACATCGGGATCACTCTTGATGTATACTCGGATTATCACAAAAGACCTATATAGAAAAAGTGCTTAAGAGATTTGGCATGCAAGGTTGTAAACCAGGAGATACCCCTGTTTCTAAAGGAGACAAATTCAGTCTCAATCAATGTCCTAAAAATGACACAGAAGGAAAGGAAATGCAAAAGATTCCCTATGCTTCAGCAGTAGGAAGTCTTATGTATGCTCAAGTATGTACGCGTCCAGATATTACGTATATTGTTGGAATGTTGGGCAGATATTTAAGTAATCCAGGATTGGATCATTGGAAAGCAGCCAATAAAGTCATGAGGTATCTTCATAGAACAAAACATTACATGCTTACATATCGGAAGTCAGATCAACTTGAGATCATTGGGTATTCTGATTCCGATTTTGCTGGATGTCAATATAGTCGTCGATCCACTTCTGGCTATGTCTACCTACTTGCTGGAGGAGCTATTTCTTGGAAGAGTGCTAAGCAGACACTCATAGCTTCTTCCACCATGGCAGCTGAATTCATAGCTTGTTATGAGGCATCCAATCAGGGAATATGGTTGCGGAATTTTGTCACAGGGCTGCGCATTGTTGATAATATTGAAAGACCACTTAAGTTATTTTGTGACAATCAGTCTGCAGTATCATATTCAAATAACAACAGGAGCTCATAGAGATCAAGTTCCTTGTTGTGAAAGAAAGAGTTTAGAGTGATAAAGTTTCGGTAAAGTCTCTATAGAGCATATTGGGACAAACTCCATGGTTGCGGATCCGCTTACTAAAAGTTTACCGCCCAAGGTCTTTCATGAGCATATTACTCATATGGGTGTTGTATCATTTGATGATATGCTACTTTAGTGGGAGTTTGTTTTGTTGTGGTATTTGGTTTATGTTTCACTCTTTCACTCTGTTTTGGTGATCTCATAAGGTTGGACCAGTTGAAAATAGGCATGTTCAGATCAAATTACATGTAATTTTCATGCTACACATCCACACTTGATCTATGTCATTTAATTATGTTGATGTATGTGACCATGGATGAGTTTAGTTACGATAAATGTAACGAAAATTGCCTTGATCCTATATTAACATTGATTAATGGACGAGATTGTTATTTTAGAATAATAGCATATGTTATTTTGGAGCTCATAAGGTTATATACAATTATCTTTGTGTATATATATAGTCCAAGTGGGAGATTGTTGGATGTTGGACATAAATATATACATGAATCTAGAATTGTATAATATGCTGTTATTTAAGGTTGGCCTAAATTTAATTGATCTATTAAAGTTAAGTATTTATGGGCAATAAAGGTGCAGATGGAGCTAAGTATCATATACTTTTATCAGCTAGTTTAGATGCTGCCACCCGATAGGTATATGCCAGGATAGTAGCAGCAGTAAAAATAAAAAATATTATCATGATTCATTCTATTAGGGCAATATTATCACATAAACACGCGAATGAATCACACTATAATCTAGATGAGTTCTTTTTTACTACATGCATCCATCTAGAGTTGACAATGGTTCTTGTAAAACAAGTATACCTCGACCTGAAAATACCGGACTCAGGTCAACCCATATCAAGTTCCGGCCTAGGACCCATCCCTAACGCATAAATATTTTATTTTTATTTAAAATTTTGATTTTTTTCTATAAATTTTCGTGCGTGTGTGTGTGTGAATATATATATATATATATATATATATATACATACAAATAATAATTTCATCTAAAATATGCTATCTTTTGTTGTAAATGAGGATGATTGTCATAAAAAAAATTAAATTAATGTTTTTTTACATAAAAATGTGAATTTAGGCTTGCTTTAATCAGATTAGATGAGATTGGATATAATTTGAACAAAAAACACTCAGGCTATTTGTAAGACCCTAGATTCCAGCTCATCTAAGAGCTAGATTATAAATGTTACAATTGAGGTAAATCATGTGTAAATCGGTTAATATGTAAGACTCGAATGAGAAAAATGTGATTCGAAACAACTTTTTGGCGTCCAAAAAATGGAAAATACTACTAAATTCACAATCAACACTCGAATAAATATTCATGAATACACTTCCAAAGTAAATAAAAGAATAAAAGAAAACAATGGTCTGGCTAGGCTGGTGTGTGCAAGCAATTATCTGTGTTTTCTACCAAAGCCAACTCAACACACATGAATAAAATATAATAATAATAATAATAATAATAATAATAATAATAATAATAATAATAATCATAATAATAATCATAATAATAATAATAATAATAATCATAATAATAATCATAATAATAATAATCAGAAAAATGTTACCAATGAATGACACTAGTCCGAAAAATAACTAGTATAAACTAGCAAGCGGAATCTAAAATTCCACAATGAAGAAAAACTATATATAATCTCTATGGGAACACTTAAAGGGCATCTACCAAGGAGCCATCCAAGGCTGTAGACTCGATAGCATCTCAAACTAAACTAGTGTTATGCAACTCTCGACAAATGCCTATCTCGG